>VCNE01000066.1:0-12826 GCA_009869805.1 Oncopodura yosiiana | reverse complement strand
TATCAAAGTTGATTACGGGAACTATTTGCTGTGGGCCACTGAGTTGCTCAAATTGAAAGATCTTTGGGTATGTTATCGGTTATTAGTTACTTAAAATATGTATGACGTTTGGACATTGTAACTCTTAATTACATTGAGAAATTAATTTTTTCACAGAAAGGGTCATTAATTTAGCCCATAGAATAGTCTCAATATGTTTGACTACTCTTATCTTGTATCTGAAAACAAGCATCTATATTTGAGATACACGTTATACAATGCAATGCAGGAAACATAAGGGTCTCATTCTACGAAATGAAACACATATGAATGTTCTTTTTGGAAGAGAGAGAGAGAGAGAATCAGAGTCAAAGAGAAAAATTTCAAAAGCAGTTGGCCAAGATTTATCTTTTATGGTGGAGACTCAGATGTGTAGCTCATCTCATCCCGAAAATCCCACAAGAACATATGTTTATACTAGTATTTCTCTAACGTACTTAACGAGATTACAAGTCTTATCCTTTTGTACAGGAGATAAGGATGAATCAACCAAAGGCACACGACAAATATATTATTATGGCTTTGATACTTTAGAGTATTCCACTGTCATTTTGACAACTCAAGTCACTCACTCTTTCTCTTCAAAGACTTTTTTCTTAGCTTAATCCAAATCAGTGTCCAACTGGGATTTAAATAATATCTCTTAGCTTTTTTTGTGAAATACATCTCAGTACATTTATGGAGTTATACTAAAAAAACCTACACCGTAAATGGAAAAAAGCAAATAGAGTATCAATGAGCATATATAACAACAGTAATATATATATATATATATATATGGTGGCTAACAAATCAGGTGGATTACCTTCACTACCGTGCTTATACTGAATTTCCTTTCTGATGGACAACAAAAGAAAGTTGTCATATATATAAATATTATCTGAGATCTGCGAGTAAGTATGTTATAGTGAAGTAGCATGGTAGGTAGATTACTAGTGAATTCTGAATTAGATTGGAAAGCATATATTACGTAATGTACAACATACGATAGGATTATAGAATCAGCCTGAAACTAATGGATTGAAACTTTGAACTAAATGGATACTTTGATATGAGTCAAGTCAGTATGTCAGTCACAAGGAGCTCTTGTAAGACATTGTAAGTAGACGTATGTACCATATAGTAGTCTTTTACATGTCAACTTGTCAAGAAGAAAGGGAAAAGGAGAGAGCTGTAAGTTCAAGAAAACAATGTTAGTCAGAATATGTACAAAAAGAAGAAGAAAATGTTTCAATAAAGATGAAGGACTATGGTTATATGTAGTTTATACATGGGACTAAGAATGAGTTGAGCTTATTTACAACGGTAACTAATGTAGAGAAACTTGGTGAGCATAAAATTAAAGTGCCGTGAAACGGAAAGTTGACAGCTTATAATAAATCATCCCTGCAAAATGAAACTTTAAGAAGACTGTGTGAAACATGGTTAGTGTAAGTCAAAGTCAATGTTGGTCAGTATTTCCACAGGTAAATAATTATTTTAAGAGTTGTAAAAATTGTCACGTGCTCTTATATACTCAATTGAAAATTGGATTCTTTTTTTACTCTAAACTTTGACATATTCTATCATGAATGTTTGGATGGCTAACAAATAATATAGAATGTATGAACGCTCTTGAGTTGGATCTCCTCTCTACTAGGACTGTGTAGCAACTGATAATTGACTAATTTTACATTCATGAGAGAATATATATCGAACGTAGTATATCGTGTAGTGTGTGAAATGCAATCAAAATGCAAATCCTTCTATAGTTTATAAACCTCGTATCTATCGAATCCAACAGAGATTTATAAAGTGTTACATGTCCTATTCTTCATTCTACAACAAAACTGCATGCTACGAAACAAAATCGTTTATCAATGTCCACTTACAACGCCACAATGTTCCTCAAAGTTGCCGTTGTTATTCTTGGCTGTAGTAGTTGTTGCGGAAAGAAGAGTTTGTTCGTCAACTTGTGTCATGTTGGTTGTTTGTGTTGAAGCCTCCATTATTGGGTAAGACGATGACAGACTTACATTGTTTCCTCCTCCACTATTTGCTGTTGTCGTCGTTGTTGTTGTAGTGTTTGCAATAGAACAATTTTGATGGTTATTAAATACATTTCCATTCATTTGATGTTGTTGTTCAGGAGGAGAAGATGAAACGAGACTTAAATTTTGAATTGAATGATTGTTACTAGTCTTAAACCCCAAATTATTTGACATGTTATTTAATCCTCCTCCTCCACTTCCAGTGCATGAAAAATTGTTGTCTACAAGAGTTAGCTCATTTGTTGGAGATATTGAACAAGCAGAGTCAATTGAGTTTGGTGAGAGGCGTTGAAAATGAGATTGTTGTTGTTGTTGATGATGATGATAATGATTATGAAGACTAGGGTGATGAATTTGACTTTGTTGAACTTGTTGTTGTTGCTGTAAATGATTGTTTTGAATATTTTGTTGTTGCTGATGAAGAAGCTCAAGATCATTTCCTACTTCTGATGAATGTTGTCCTGTTGTCGTTGTAGTCATCAACATGGAAGAAGTACACGTAGAGATGGAAGATAATGAGCTTGATGTTGGTAGTGAATTTGACTCTGTTAAATGATCCGTCTCACTTATGTCAGTTTGACATTGACTATCCATTGGACTGTCACCCATAATTCCGTTACTTCCAGCACCATTCTCATCCTAAAACAAATAACATTTAATAGATATATATATATATATATATAAGTATTTCATGTTCCCACGTGAAGAACACATACTATTACTATTCAACATCATCAATTATGGATCAAGTCACATATATAGATATTTCATGAGTCATTTTGGACTATACTCTTATCACATTACTAAAGAATTCAATTCAACTTTCAGTGTAGAAGCAGGGGGCAAAATGGACTTTCACTCTAGGGAAAATGGACTGCAAATGCTACTGATGTATATAATCAAATTACATATTCACAATGATTTATAAAACAGTGTGTTACGTTGTTGTGTATTTGATATATTGTAGTAAATTACAACAACGAGACCTCGGATATAATTTGTATTATCGAGAAAAGCCAAAGGGAATGCTTCAAATTACAATATGCTTGAATACTTTTGAGACTTTCACATGACTAGATACACTTAAGAAAGTACGTAACTTGACCCTTTAGTCAAACAAGCTACTATTAAATTTGAAATACAATTCCCTCATGTAAAAAACCTATGATAAATCCCATTTGTAAAGAAAAGCTATTTGATATAAGAAACAGATAGCCTTGAGATAGAGAGAGTTTTTTGAGCTAAAAAGAAATTTTAGTTACAAGGAAAATGTGTATTATTTTCAACTAATGGAATGGCGGCCTTCTGTATTTTATAGTAAACAGAATACTTGAAACACTTTTTACAAATGCTATTATGTAATCGCAAGCAATGGACAAAAGTCAGTCTACGTTAAATTAAATTTCTTTTAATATCAAGTAATTCATTATTTTCAGCTACTATGTAGTAATTTTTCTTTAGACTAATGGAGAAGAAAACATATCCCTAATAATGAAATTGACAACTGTACATATAAAAAAGTGTTGAAAGTAAATTGACTAAAAAGAGAAAAACTTGCTCTAATTTTCAAACTATTCAGTGCAGACATAGTAAATACGCACATGACGAAAAAGATCACAAATCAGAAAATAAGCAATTGATTTTCTTTCAAGAAATGAAAGCTGTGACAGTGGAAAATTACAAAACTTTTTTCTTTCTCTAAAGAGTTGAAATAGAAGCAAGGTTATATCATCAAAGTTTTCTTTGATTTCAACTATATACATATGTATGTATACCTATTTACAAAATCACATGTATACATAATACTTTTTTACAACATGTAAAATTTATCAAGATATTTTTCTTGAACATATATTGCTATATGTTAGTAGTGAAACTAATTTCTATAAGAAATGTGTACATAAGGAAATTGCCTCTTGTGAATCACAAGATTCGTCGATAAAAATGTACAGGTAAAGTTGCTTATTATTTTTGTAAAACATGATGTTGAAAACGTTTTTCTTTGAGTGTTGTTGATAACTAAAGGGGTGCGTCGAAAGAGTGGAACTCGCTGTTTGTTGCTCTGTAACTAAACTGGAATTGCTCTAATTTAATGAAACTTTTCAGTAAAAACTATTGGTTCATTATCTTTAATTATGCTGAACAGGAGCTTTCATAATGCTTATTTGACCAGCCACGCCCACTTTCTTTCTTATGTCCTCCAAGAGCACTTTTCCCGACTCGGTAGCTACTCCAATTTTTTTTCATATTTATTTAAATATAGTGATCTTATTACTTTCCGGTGATGACACTTGGGTTGTCTCTTAGAAATAACCCCAAATTTTTTTAATCAGTTTACTTTGTAGATCATCACGTATGTATAAAGAAACCTTCTTTTCATGTTCTTGTACAATTTTTTGAGCTTCAAGTTTGCAAGTGCCTCCTAGTCACCTTTGAATTTTGATATCAACTTCTTGGCCCTGGCTTGAATGACCAGAGTATGTACCTTTATATTATTTAAACATTTTGTCTCAACTCCAATCTTGTTAGCCGGAGCTTGGACAAACATTGATGACAAATTTTTTTCACAAACTCTAACCTTTGACCGGTGAATACACTTGGAGTATTACATGAAGCGTTATGAAATTAATATTTTCTGAATCCTTGAACGTTTTTATATAAGAACATATAATTGTTTTTGGGTGTTGTACCGTTATATTATTTAAACATTTTGTCTAAACTCCAATCTTGTTAGCCGGAGCTTGGACAAACATTGATGACAAATTTTTTTCACATACTCTAACCTTTGACCGGTGAATACACTTGGAGTATTACATGAAACGTTATGAAATTAATATTTTCTGAATCCTTGAACGTTTTTATATAAGAACATATAATTGTTTTTGGGTGACTTTTTTCTTTAAATTGATACGAGGTCAATTTAGAATTTTTGCCGGCTACTAAATTGTGCTCCTGAAAAACGAGTTTTACTAGGGCTTCTCTTTCAGCCCAAGTACACTGACACTGGTCCAAGTTGACAACT
This sequence comes from Oncopodura yosiiana, assembly GCA_009869805.1. Classification (NCBI taxonomy): domain Eukaryota; kingdom Metazoa; phylum Arthropoda; class Collembola; order Entomobryomorpha; family Oncopoduridae; genus Oncopodura; species Oncopodura yosiiana. The sequence goes on along the minus strand of VCNE01000066.1, from coordinate 7,735 downwards.
AGTGTCACATATGAAATCGAAGATTTGCCGGCTACTAAATTGTGCTCCTGAAAAACGAGTTTTACTAGGGCTTCTCTTTCAGCCCAAGTACACTGACACTGGTCCAAGTTGACAACTAGTGTCACATATGAAATCAAAGATGACGAAACGACGGATACGAATAAAAATATGCCGACTTTCAAAATTCGCGGTACACAGTTAAGGAGTCAATCAAAGTTAGTTCCACTGTCTCGACGCACCCCTTTATATATATAGTAGGCTTTCAGAGGTTGAGTTAGGTTATTCGAGTTTACTATTACTACTTTCATATATATACTGTTACTATTTCGATTCTTCTACCTTCGATCCTTTACTTTAGTGTTGTGTCTCTTTTGCTTCTGTAGTTCTCTACTCTATTCTATTCTAAGAGAAATTCAAATTGTATTTTATATGTCTGTATATATGGATTGAGAAACTAGTCTTCCATGTAGGAAAATCTCATTCAGCGCAAGTTCCCAGAGAGAGAAGAAAAGATATCAATCCGTAGCGCTTTAGATTTTCCTAGAAATGTGAAAAGGAAGAAAAAGTTCCACTGGTAGTATAACTATACACATAAAACTTCAAAAATGTATTCTCCACTTTATAAAAAAATATATTTCATGAAATAAAGTATGCTAGTAGTTCTATAGTACAATGTGTGAATCTTTACATATACAATTTTTCTTTTGAATATCGATCTTGTGATTTACCAAAATCATAGCAGCAGCAGGTGTTGGTGCCCTTGATATTATTTCCTTTAGAATTTTTATACATCAGAAATAAACTTGATAAAAATGTTTTTCACAAAGCAACAGGAGGATTTATTTATTTGCTACACATATTTTGTACTTTAGTTAATTCTTAACTTTACAACTCATTTAAGACAGCAGTGAAATTATATTGAAGTAAATTCCATTGGTTGTTAATAACAAGAGCTGACATGTCAGTTACTTATAGAAATTATGTAGGAGGATGGAACTGTCAACTAACGATATGCCAAAAAGTACTTTCTTGTTAGTGAGTGGGAACAAATTCTCTCTAAACTGAATTGGAATTGAAATGAGTAAAAACCGAGTTTGCTTCTACATTCCAGTGAAAATACATTTAGCCTACAACTAACTCTGGTAGACGAGAGAAGGAAATTGAAAGAACGAGCTGACTTGATTAGAACTGACTACTCAACTGACCATTAGTCTGAGCAAAATTCTACAGAGTTGGTCGATGAACTCTTACTAGATAGTACATTGAAAGTTGAAAGCTTTATGCATCTCTAGTTCTACAATGTATGTACATATTGCAGCTGTTATCTATTTCAGTTTATCACTAACTCTACATAGAACTATATAGCATCACGCATCATAGACTTTTACAAGATAGAGAATATTGAGCTTCCAGCAGCCACTTGCAGTCATTTTGACTCTCTCTTCATTAAAATGATATAGAATGTTTCAAGTTGTAGAGAGAGAGAGAGAAGAGAAGAGATGATAATTTCAAGTGAAATGCTTCTTTCATAGTGATTTTAAAGTGCGGCCACAATTTTGTGGAACCGGTTTTAACTCTTGTCGTAGTTTGTTTAATTTGATTTCTCTTTTAGTTTCAAGCTCTATCTCTTTCAAGCTTTCCAATGAAACCAAATTAATGATGCAATCTTTCCGATACAATTTGTATTCGCAGAATCTCTTCTTTGTGGTCAGCTATTAGCATTTGTTGACTAAGTAGAAAATCAGTAGTCAATATATATGTAGAATGCTTACGAGATAATAATAATGCTGTGTATAGTAATTTGTCAGTCAGTAACCCGCTGCGTGAATCTTCTGCTGCTGGTAGATAGAAAAGAGAGAAAGTAAAATGGATTGATGATTCTCTTCTCTTTCTTCCCTTTATTAAATCTGCTGGGCTTGTGGTTTGTTCAAAATACAAATTGTATATGTATACTTATATCTTCCATGAAAATGAACTTGGCTCAACAAAATGTTTTTCTGACGAAATCATCATATGCTATGAAATTCAAAACAGTCTCATTTTCATAAACTTGTGAAATGGCGGAAATGAAAGTTTCGAAATGAAACACATTTTAACTGCTAACTTGTTTTCTAATGTTTGTTCACTTCATAGAGATCATATAAAAAGAGCATGACTTCATTTATGTACTCTTTCAAAGTCATATTCTACAAAGACACTAAAGTTCAACTACTACATATACACTATCACAATTTGAATAATATTACTCTTTTAGTATTATGAAATAGTAAAAGAGCCAATTTCACTGAAATTACATATCAAAATGTAAATATTGTGAACTAAATTAGAGTCTCACATATGCCTCTTATTGTTTACTATTACATCAGCAGAATTTTTATGTATACTCTTCACTCATATTTTTGGACGTATTAATTTTCTGTGTACGTAAATTGAAAAAATTATCTGATCTTAATGTTATGTATACTTATACTACACATATATGTATTTTATTAATTAATTTATGCTCAACATTTGTACTACCCATCAACATACACATGCAAGTTTAAAGGGAAGCAAATCCCTTTGAACAAATCTCTCTTTCTCTCTCTGGTTCAGAAATCTCAATGTCACAGGAGAATTTCACATACTCTATGTTAATGTTGAATATCAAGTTTGTAGAAAATTGATTGGGTTGTTGCTACATATGTACAGTGTATACTGTATTGGTGTATTTCTAACCTTCATTTTACCTTCACTCTTCTTTATATAATGTAGTTTACTTGTGACGAGGGATTTATTACTAAGCTTCTGACTAGATAGGTGACTACAGAGTATAAATTTGATGTTGATCCAATATACTGAAGAAGAAACTTGTGAGAGTCAAGTTAAACTCTAGTGAGAGAAAGCATTATATATATGTACATCATCGTGTGCGTCTTCTTCTTCACTACTTTTAATGTAAAGTATATATGCCACTACATAGAGTATATGAGAAGAAGAAGAAGATTGGTTAAAGTTGGCTTCTCTAGCTAATGTATATGTATGAAAGCTGCTGTAATCGTGATAAGATGTAACTCAGAACTTTTCTCTCTGTCGACTCTCTCCTACTACACAATCTTTTAAAGAGCTAAAGATTTAAGTAGTAGTTGCTGCTCAAGAAGACTTTGCGTAATACACTTGAAACAGGAATGGAGAAAGCTAAAATTACTATCATGGAAAAGTACGACGAGCACTTCATGAAGAGAGAATATAAGAGACACTTACATGTACTACTATATATGTATAGCTTAGCTTTATGGACAATGTGGTAGTAGACTACATAGAAAAGCAAGACTGAGACAGTCAAGTTTCAGTTGAGAGGAGACCATAAATTTTACCATTAATCGAGCTCAAGAGAACTCTTACTTCAACTGTGAATTGTTTTAACTTTTCTCTAATACAGAGCATAGTAGCTACTATCGTACGATTCTTTCTCTGGCAAAGGTATATTTATTCAGTCAACCAATGAAATTGTTCATTTGAGCAACTTCATAAATATTCATGTGTATGTGTGGTATTTATATGCGTATTTATTTAAGCAGATTTTTTTTCTTCCAACTTCCGACATTTAGAAAATGAACCTTGAACCCAAACGCCCAGATTATGACATACCAGTCAACAACTTTGGTTTGTCCATCAGATTGATGAGAAAGCAAAGTGTAAAAATTATTAATCAAAGAAAACTTTTTGGAACTGACACCAAGAACTGGCTAGCTGAAATTGACAGGACTTTCATCATCAACTCTCTCTCTCTGATCATCATTGTGAAAATCCTGTATGTGCAGAAGCGTTAGAGAGAGAGAGAGAATGATGATAACTTTGATATTACAACACCAGCGAAACTCACTTATCTATAGTACAGATATTTGCTGTCCTGTCAGTGAAAGGGAGCATCTGCCGACTTCCGAGTTTCTTTCATCACACCATTATCTATAGTAGTGATGATGAGTATCATACTTAAGTGTTATGGTAAATGCTTCTTGGCTAACTCGTCAAACTAAAGCCAAAAATAATGCTAAAGTAAATAGATTCTCTTATACAGCTCTCTGTTATTTTTCTTGCTGAAAACTTTTCAGAAGAGTACTTATCTCAAAATTTCTCACAGCATTGTTTACTTCTTTTCAACACTTAAGTTTTAGCTGAGAGGAGGAATTTTTAGGATTCTTTTAAGAGTGAGACTTTTGACCTGTAGAGAATTTTTGTCTCTACAAATTGTGTAATAATTGCATTAGTTTTTGTGAAATAGGCCTTCTCATGTCATTTTTTATGTTGGGATGGACGACGTAGTGAAGCATGTAAAACTCTGAGGTGACATATCAAATCATGATTTCAAATGGAAAGAAGAAGTGTTATATGCTATACATATCTCTTTTGAGAAGAAAGTCAAAAAAAGAAAGTTTGACTTGTTTTCCTGTTCTTTTTTCCTGAACGTTGAACCCTCTGTCAATCTCCTTTGAGAGAGCAAAGACTTCTAAGGAAAAGATTTTGTGGAATGTGTGTAGGCATTGCTCAATATCATCATAGAACATCAAATAACTACAAAATTAAGCAATCAAAATGCAACTTACGCTGCAGAAAACTATATATGTTATATTACAGTATAATCATCTACGTTAGAAAAGAAGAATGCTAAAGATAAAAACAAAGTTAAATTGCCTACGACATAACAACAGAAAACTAAATCTCATCATTTTCTTCATTCAGAAGTATTATGTACATACAAATATATAATGTGTGTCTACTATCAGTAGTTGTAGAGGTAAGTTTCATCAATGTGTGACTATGTACACTTTGAGAAAAGTTCTCCTCTGCCTTGTCTTGAAAAGTTGAAACTTATTTCTGATAGTTGATTCTAGTCCAGTTTTTTTTGAAGAACTTATTTTACGAAGAGTTCAACCAAAGTTCAGTCTGAGTCAGTGAAGCAGAGAGACGAAAGGTAGAAGAGAATAATAGGAGAAGACATAAGAAGACAACCAAAAGAAGAAAAAGCAGCGACGACAATGAAACCCTGACTGTTACAACTTGCCCACCTTATAGAAAAAGATGCTTTCGAGTTTTCTTTACTGAAGAAGAAGAACACACATTACGCCTTTCTCTTGCTAGCAACTCAAGCAAAGGTAGTTATACTAACTTAGTGCATTCCTTACAACTTACTATGATGCCCACACTTTTATATACATTTCTTCTTTCCTTCTCTCTATCTCTCTTCTGAACTCATAAAGTAAAAGTCTCTTTCGAGTATTTCTTCTTCTTACTTTTTTTGAAGCCATTGTTGAAAATAATTTTTGCTCCAGCATCATTCTTAGTACTAAGAACTAAAACGTAAGAAGAAGAAATCTCAAAGTAGTTTCAATCGATAAAGATCTATTCTCTTTCATACCCTTATTCTTTTTCTCTCTTCACGAAAATGGGTTTCTTATGATTCCTTCAGTGCAGCTTTACCTTCTCTGCGCTCTGAATAGCAAACCATATATTTAGAGGCAAAGTACCCAACTATCTATTCAGACACAAATATAACCTTTTATGTCCTTTCAGCATTTATTATATTTCCATTGAGTCCACTGATGGAAAACAGTTCAGTCCAGTAGTGAGATCTTATATAGTTCATGCCAAACCAGAAAGTTGTAATAAAATATAATAAGAACTTATTTCTTTGCCCTTTGAAGTCATTTCTAAACCAATATATGATTGTTTGGCTTTGATGACAATTTTATAATAACCATTTGGACGTTATTCGTAGAGCTTATGCTCAACTATATACACTCCTGTGGTTCTTCAAGTATATACCAACTCTCAATTACTAGAGAATTATTACCTCAAAGCAATTTGGTCCAGAGAGAAAATTTATGCCCATTTGCTAGTGCTTTCTATTGGAATTGTCACATAAAATATAAAACGCTATACATAAATGCGCCTGTCAAAAAATTTAAATAGTTTTCCTTGGAAAATAAAAAGCTCTCCCGCATCGTCTAAAAGTTTCCCACTTTACACCTACTTGTAAAAAAAGTTGTTTCATTTTTCACTACGAAATTCTCGTAACGAGAAAAAAATTTACACCTCTTTCACCTAATTGACTAAAAGTTTTTCTATAAAGAGTTTTTTTCTTAGGAGCAAATAAGAATTTCTTTAAGCTCTTGTGTAAATTTTCTGACATATAGAAGAAGAAGAGAGGAAGAGATGAATAATAGCATAGAAATAAAGTTGTTGGTTTACTCTTACATCTTATTTTCTGTGCGTGATCGTCGTGACTCTAAGTTTACTTATGTTATATAACACACAGCCAACAACTTTCACTTCTTTTTTTCAATAGTCTACTGCTTCTAGTGTATGTTCAACAACTCAGCGACGTGTGCCTTGCTGCCTATATAGTATGCTAAAGTAAAAAAGAAGACAGAGAATTCAATGAACTCAGTGTATAAAAACAGGTAAACATATATATACATCATAAGAGGATTGTAAACATGAGAATATATATATATATAGCAAGTAGTAGAAGTCAATAGGGATTACATTCAGGATGTATTATGTACTTTTATATCATACCAAAACAGAGATCGTAGGTCTTATTTGTCAAGCCTGTTTCCTACATATATCAAAAGATAATGAGAAAGGACACTGGCTGTAGTTCAACGGCCTCAGAAAGAAACTCTGAGATTTTATAAAGAGAAAAAAATACCTGAGCCATGAAATATTTCTAAAATTCTTTTTTTAAAGACTTCTTTCCTCTCCTCCACAAAAAAAACTTCCTTTGATCAGCTAAATAATTTGAAGTGTTGTGTAGCATTGATTTTTCTCTTTCTTATGACTTGACTCTCAACTGATATATTTCAAGAAATAACATCTCTCTATAATATTTTCTTTTGATTTTCTTCTTTCCTTGACTTGGCTCATGTTGTGTAAACTCTTTTAGGGCATTGCACCTACGCTTCTCTTTTCTAATTCTCTCCTCTTTTGCACTAATGAAGTATCTTTCTCCCATGTAATTGTTTGCTTGCTCTCAGCCACACACAAATATGACCTGGAGGTTTCAAGAAGAACCTTCTGATGTGAAGTTGAATGGGGTGTGGGAACTGAAGTGAAGACTTGATGTCAGAAGTAAAAGCAGAAGTGTAGGAAGAAAAAAAAACGAAAAAGTCTAATGGAGAAACATTGGCTTACTGGATGAATGGGCAAAAGAGAGAAAAAAAACGCCAATGGGAAGCTTTATTGAGAGGAAGCGTGAGAAAAATTTTGATTATTATCAAGAGACTCGTTGCGGAAATACAACAGAGTACACACATACACTAAACTACTTACTCCTTACTTACTTATTATACTTCTCTCCAGTTAGTAAAAAAGCTTGTACACATACCTAAGATGAAATAAGAAGACTCTCACCGCTTAAAAATTTAACGCTTCCCTTCTCTCGACTGATTAAAGTTTTAACGACAGCAACCATATAGCACATCCTCTCAAAAAAAAACTCTCTGTAGACACTTTTCTCTCTATATCTCACTTTGTACTCTTCAACTTTTTTCTGAGTATTTTACTATTCAAAAGTTTCAACTAAGATATTTAGCATGCCTGTCTGGTGCTAGTAGGTTATTTTAAAAGGGCTGTGAATATAATAAGAGAGAAAGAGAGAGTTTCCTTTAGAAAAAAATATTCGTCTTGACTAATGAGCTGACTCTAACTGTAGCTTAACAGCATAACACATATATACATATAGTACAGTAGA
>VCNE01000065.1:0-54738 GCA_009869805.1 Oncopodura yosiiana | reverse complement strand
AAAAGTGAAGTATAATTCCTTATATTTTGTTGATATAAAATTATGTCACTGAAGAATGATTGAAAGTCTTTATTGCTCTGAAAATAGCGCCATGTAGAACAAAGAGAATAGCTTTATCATCGAGTTCAGTCGACATCGCGCAATTTTTAAAAATTATGTTAGGTAACAAAGAGTTGAGACAATGAAACGAGAATGAGATATGCTTCTCAGAATCGCTTTGTCTTTCTATTGGTGGTGGAGGCATGTTGAGATTTTGCATAGTATTGCAACAATCTTTACTCAAAGTCCACCAATTTAACATGTAATTAAATGGAGCTAAAACTAAATTGCATTCCAGTGAATCGGTTGCTACCCAGCATAAGATAAATACGTCTATATGATGTCATTTTGGTGACTCTTATTTGTGATTTTGATGAATGAATGATGAGCCGTAAAATATCTTTCATTTTTTTCATGAAAAAATGATGCGTTCTCTAAATACAGAAACGAAAGAAGAGTGAACAAAGTAAACATAGGATAGCGGGCTCTTTCAAATTAGTGGTGACAGGTGTGTTTAGTGTTTGTTGTTTTGGAGGACCAGATTTTCATCAGGCCGGACACAATTTAATTAGAAAAAAATGTTACAAAAACTATTTTCAGTGTTTGTGCTATGTATTCTGTGTGTGAACACAGTTAATTCAATCATGTTTCATCTACAACCAAATACTCAAAAGTGTTTGAGAGAAGAAATTCATAAAGATGTTCTTGTCACAGGAGATTATGAAGGTTGGATTTTTTTTGTATAATTTAATTACTGAATAATATATCACCAAGTATATAATCTAATTACCTAATTTACAATGCTAATATTTATTTTATACAGTTACTGAAATCCCTGGACAAACTGTTGATCTTCATGTAAGTTAAATTAACGACAATAATTTGAAAAATATGCAATAATGTATTTCATATTTCATATCTTATATTTAATTCAGGTCGTCGATTCTAAAGGAGGATTTTTGACAAAGAAGGAGCATGCTGAAAAAGGACGATTTACTTTTACAACTGATGAGTATGAAATGTACGAGATTTGTTTTACGTCCAAAGTGCCTCAGAGTAAGAACAAAACATTCAAAATTGTGAATTGACATCTTAGGATACATAAATTAAAAAATACTTATTCACGTATTTATTTTAGGTCAACGAGGTTTTCCAAATGAAATATCAATTACAACAAAACATGGAGTTGAAGCAAAGAGCTACGAAGGGGTAAGGCAAAATAAAATGTAGATAACCACATACATATTATATAATGATTTACTTTATTTCTTGTTTTTAGTTGGATGAAGCAGCCAAATTGAAACCATTAGAAGTAGAATTAAAAAGACTAGAAGATCTATCAGAATCAATTGTAAAGGACTTTGGATTCATGAGAATTCGTGAAGAAGAAATGAGAGATACTAATGAGTCTACAAATTCACGTGTACTTTATTTCTCAATTTTTGCAATGTTACTTCTTCTTGGACTTGCTACTTGGCAAGTTCTATATCTTAGAAAATTTTTCAAAGCTAAAAAGCTTATTGAATAATGGCCAAGTTGTAATTTTATTTACTATGAAAAAACAATTAAGAATTGCAATGTCTCATCGTGTCTTGTTGTAAACAATGTATGTAATTCAGTGTAATAATAAATAAGGATGTTAAATGATTGAGATGTGAGAATGAAAAAAAAAAATTTCATTGTATTCTTTTTTAATGACGTAACTCACACTAGAATTTGCTCTTCGGAATACACAGCGCGGCATATGCAATATTTTGTCTTTTCGTCCAGTCGTCCTCTTTTTCTAACGAAATTCATAAATCTCTAGTGATGAAGGTTTCTTCTTGGTGTTACTAATTTGCTGAAAATATTGAGCTATTGTCAATCTCCTGTGAGTGTCCTTAAATTATTAAATAGTAAACAATCATGGCTTTGGATCCAGAACATAGTAAAAAAATGATGATTGGAGATGCAATTGAAATGTATTCTCAAGATCGATCAAAATTGGATCAACTTTTACAACAACAAGACAAAGCTCGATATTTTTATGCAAATGCAGCTTTTTTCAGAGGAAGAGGAAGAGGAACTTATCATAACAATTATTTTAATAATTATGGTAGTCGAGACAGATCAGAATCAGATAGATATTATTATCCTAAAAGAAGATCAAGTCGTTCAAGATCAAGAGAACATTATTATTATTATAAAGATGATCATAGTAGTAGACGTAGAAGTTATTCAAGGGATCGACATTATAGGTCTAGGTCAAGAGATAGACGAAAAAGAAGAAGTTATTCTAGAGATTACTCATCACGACGATCCGACAGATCAAGAACGAGGTCAAGAGATAGAGAACAAAGTCATCGAAGTAGTAGATCAAAAAGTCATAATAAAAGTAGGAGTAGATCAAGGTCTAGAGATGACAACAGTGAATCAACAACCCAACAAAAAGTTTTGAATAGGTATTATTCATTAGATAGTGAGTTACCATCAACAAGTGCTTCTCGTCATTATGATGATGATGATGATGACAAAGAAAAGAAAAACTATGAAGATGAGAAAAAGACTGAACTTACTAGTGAACCTCTTTTAACATCATTAGTTGATTTGGTTGATGATAAAGCTCAATTATTAAAAGAAGCTTTTAGTATTTTACATGGAAAACGTCTAGAAGCTATGATACCACCTAAATTAAGAGTAAGAAAAGAAAATTCTTTCTATTTTATATGCTATATTTCTATCTTATGTCTGCTTGTTTTGTTTATTATAGAATCTGGGAATGGATAAAGTCAAAAGATTATGTCTAAATGCTTTAAAAGGAATGGAGAAAGATACTATTGTTGGAGTTCTTGAAGGTAAAATTAAACCTGGTCCTCCTGTTGAAGCTAAAAAAGAGACTGATAATAATGACAACACAACAAAAGGTATTTACAACTTACTTTTAGCTCTAATGTTTATAAATATATGTAATTTGTGATCTACTCATTTAGCCACCAAGAAAAAGAAAAAACTCAAGACTGCTGATAATGAAAGTTCTGCTGCTACTGTCGCAGACACATCAACGAAAAAAGTTAAAAAACTAAAAAAGAAAAAGCTTCAAGTTGCTACTGAAGAAGTTGAAGAACCCCAAAAGAAAAAGAAGAAGAAGAAAGGCAAGAAAGTAGTAGAACCTGAAGTATCTAAAGTGAAAGCTAAAAATAAGAAAAAAGTAAAAAAGAAAATAGCCAAGAAGAGTAATAACAATGATGATGATGATGATGATGAGGAAGATAATAGTACATCACCAAAAATTGAAAAACAACAAGCTAAATCACTAATGGAACTTTTAGAATTGGAATATCGTGCTCAAGCTATTAAAGCTCTACTTAGAAGTCAAGGGCTTGTAGGACAAACTGTTGACCTGACTTTACTTGACACGACATCAAAATCAAATCCTACCACTCCTTCTCCTCCATCAACTTGTTTACCTGAAAAATCTTCAAGTGTTAAAGAAACAGAAAAAAAGAAAGAAGAGAATGCTGCTCTTCAAGATGAACCAAGTAGTAGTAGCAGCATTAATGCATTAGTATTAGAACCAACTCAAACTCAACCATCATCGACAGTGGTAGAAATAGAAGAAGAAGAACTAGATTATGAGGAGGACGAGCCATTTGAAACTATTGACATGACTTTCCTCGACACCACATCAAAATCAAATCCTACTCCTCCTCCTCCATCAACATGTTTGACAGAAAAAAAGAAGGATGACAATACCCTTGAAGATGAACCAAGTAGTAGTAGTATTAATTTAGAATCAACTCAACCATCATCGACAATAGTAGAAATAGAAGAAGGAGAACTAGATGATGAAGAGGGTGAGCCATTAGAAACTATTGGAGGACAAACTATTGACCTGACTTTACTCGACACAACATCAAAATCAAATCGTACTACTCCTTCTCCTCCTCCAGCAGCTTCTTTACCTGAAAAATCTATGATTGTTAAAGAAACAGAAAAAAAGAAAGAAGATGATGCTCTTGAAGATGAACTAAATAGTAATAGTTGTATTATTAATGCAGTAGAACCAACTCAGCCATCACCAACAGTAGTAGAAGAAGAAGAACTAGATTATGAGGAGGACGAGCCAGTAGAAACTAATCCTCAAAATGAAAAAAATAATGAAGTAACTGAAGAAAAGGAAGAGGAAGAAGAAGAACGACATCCACTAACGTGGTATGAAAGATGGTATAATTCTCGTAAAGTACAAAAAGGTATGCTTCTCTAAATACTAAAAGTAATTATTAGTGTGACTGATTAATTATTATTTTAAAATCATGTCATTCATCACTCTAATTTGCAACATTTTTAAAAATTTGTATAGTTATGAGCTCTAGTCGAATGTACGGCAAAGTCAGAAAGAAAACCAAGTTATCTGCTGCTGCTAAAAAGAAATTAAAACAAGATGCAATTAAAGCACCGCCAGAACCTACTGAAGAAGAAAAGGCTGCAGCAGAAGCAATGCCAATTATTGGTAGTATTGAAGAGTATCAGAAACTTTTTGCAAAAACAGTAGTGAAAATACCACCAGACGACGATCAACCAGCTCAAAGTAATATGCACAACAACCACATCAAAAGAAACAGGAAAAGACGATACTAATGAAGAAAATGAAGAATTATGGAAGGACATCATAGGAGAAGAAGATGAAGATTTATGGCGTGATATTTTAGATGAATAAGTTATATAATATATATATATACATATATTGTATGAACTGATAACAACTTCCAATAAACAAATTCCTATTTTTATATTAAGTTTATAATATATATAAAATTAAAAGTGAATTGCATACTACAAATTGTTGATGTAGTACTTATAGTATATAATTTGAACGTAAACTAAAAATGGAATTCATTCTACATATAGAAAATGGAATGATGTCAATAAATAAAATGGTCTTGTGTAATAATAATTTATTCATTATTGACAATACGATTTTTTTATTTTCGACTAGTAACGTAACAATAGTATGTAGTCAGTAGTATAAATTGCAAGTAATATTTCTATTTACATTATTATACATTAAGATTCATTAAATTAACGTTTGCGTTGATTTCATTTATAATTAAATCAGTTTATTTTGTAGTATTTATAATAATAATCCATATTTATAATATATACGAGTTAGTTAATTGGCAGAACGACTTATTATATATACTAAGTTATATTATTATTACACTTGGACAAAATTGATTGATATAATACACACGTTACGTATGTACTTCTTACACTAACTATGTAAACGTAAAAACATATTTGGTTTTTAATTATCATCAATTATTATATTGGTACAAAAAATCACACTGAACGAAAAACAAATGCTATATAATAAGAGTTAGAATTTCTAACTTTTAGAAAGAGTAAGGAAGAGTATCAGCAAAAAGTCAGTAACAAAAAAAGAAGAGTCATAACTTTTTTTTAACAATATCAAGATGATGGACGAGAATGAGAAAGTAATGGAGTTTTTTCTGTTTGTTGTCTCTGCTCTTGCTCACGATGTACAGTAGGTTGTAAAATTTGGTGATGATCGGTTCCTCCTTGATAAAATAATTGTCCAAGAACTCCACCACTACTACTACCACCTGAAGTAGAACTACATTCTCCACCAGAATCTTTTTGTTGTTCAATATTTGATGCTTCCATATATTGTCCTGCTGTTTCTGGCATAAAGCTACTAGTTCCATATCGACGCCTTAATTCCATATGATGACGTAATTCATGAAGATATAATGCATCTAAGCTCATATCAATAGCATTAACTTCAAATCCTTTTGGATACTGGGCAAAACTATTTGCAAAACTAATCATTGCATTATTTCCACCACCACTTCCATTTGTAACAGAGCCAGAAAATAATCCACTTTGTTGAAGTCCTGAACAAATTCCTCGACTTGCTCCTCCTTGAGAATTGACTACAACAGGACCTTCATGTTTTGCCAAGTGACCACGGAAAGAAACTTGTTGTTGTTGTTGATGATGATGGCCCTGAGAATAAATCTGACTTACTTGTATACTTGGATTCATTAGTTGATTTTCTCTCATTAAGCTTCCAACAACATTTGAGTACTCATTACCCAAAGAAGAAATTGAATTGAGTGATGCAAATAAAGGATTCTCTTCTAAAACTGTTGGTAGATTTAAATTATTTGCATCTCTTGTTGCTCTTTCTTTCAAACTAGCAATATATGCACCAGATCCTGAGTCATTTGGTGGTCTCCATTCTGGATGATGGACAAAGAAAAGAAGAAGGATGTTTTTAGTTTATAACATTAGTACATATTATTTTTAAATCTTTTAATGATATTGAAAATTCCATTTTGGAATTTTAAAATGACTTCAAAACTTACCTGGATTTGTATGAGTAAAATGTACTAAAGATAATTCAGTTTTTCCATTTTCAGCCTGGGCATATGTATTATTATTATTATTTGATGTTGGTTGATGTTCAGAATTATCCATATCTTCATAAACTGAAGTTTGCCAAGCAGGATGCCCATGTTTTCTCACATCCATTTGAGCAAATGAACAAACATCTCCAACTCCAATTACGTCAACAGTAAAATTTCTATAAAAGTCAACAATATCTAAGGATTTTGGATATAGATAAAAGCACAAGATTATTGGAGTAATAAATGGTGATAGTAATTCTGAAAGAAAGAAAGGCAAATAAACCAATTGATTACTTAAAATGTTGTTTTATACAAGAGTTTGAATTCCAAGATTATAATAACTTTTTGAAAATTTACCTTCTAAAAGGTAAACAGCTTTATATTGAAATAGTACAGCAAATTGATCTCTTGTTCTTGTTGTATGTGCTTGTCCTTTCCATTGATCTGGGAAATAATGAACATGAGCTAAAACTGCTGTCAATAATCTTTCTGGACACCATACTAATTGTTCATCAGGTATAAATGATCTACAACCAGCAACAATAGCTCCTAGGACAGTAATTAGCAATAAAACATGCTCAACTGTTAATACATCTTCATCATAAATCGCCAATACAGATAAAACAGCAAAAATAGCTCCAGCCACAAATGCGACGTTTCTTTTTAAAAAAGAAAACAAAGTTAAAAAAGTATAGACATTTTGAAAATGTTTTGTTTTTCTCATATGGATAAAATGGATTTAAATTCAACTTACTGAGCTATAACTGTTAAAAGTGGTGTTGTAAAAATACTCATATATTTTGCTGCAGGTCTATATGCCCTTGCTAATCTTGCATTCATTTCATGTTCCAACTCATTAAAATGTCTCAAGAACAATCGACCATATAATGACCATCTTCTCATGCCAAGTGTACCTGAAAAAAAATATCTCTATTAAACATTAGGTCTAATTTAAACTTACTCTTATTCTTATACCATACCTGGCTCTCGTTTCACAACTTCAGCGTAATTGAAAAATGAATAAAAAATTTGCCAAAGAAATTATAAGTGGAGAAAGAAGAAAATTTGCAATTCCAACCCATAATATGCGTTTTGAGAGTGAAGCTGCCAATTCTTTTCTTTTTGCTATTTTCTTGTAATCTTCATGTAAATGCCAACTATTAGTAAATGGAGCCCAAGGTCCCCAAAAGAGCAGCATCTCAAGATTATATTTGAGACCATGTGTAAGAAAGACTGATTCGCCAGCAATTGGTAAATTATATTTTAATGGTAAAAGTGATTTGTTAACCCTAAAAAAGGAATACTTTTCTTTAGTAGACTTATACTTTTTAAATATTCGTTTTGATGACTTACATTGCAACCATATAATTTTTGAATCTTAATATTCTATATGATAAAAAATATCAGAAAATTATCATATTGTGGATTAAAAGTGAAATTTTGAGTGACATTTAGTTTGCTTCTCTGACCTGTGATAAATATCCAATTCTGTTAAATCTTGTTTGTGAATACACATTTGTTGATCACGTTGAACTTCTCTTAGTCTTTTCTGTACATCATACCAAGTCAAATTATCAAGTTCATGGTCTTGAATTCCTAGTGCTGTACGATAAAAGGCACGAATTTCCCAATTAAGTGTAGTATTGTAGACAACAAATACAAAACGAAGGAGCCAAAATGCACAAGCAATTATTAGAGTTGTCCACATTAATACTCCAAATTGTGATACACATTGACCAGTAGGTATAAATACGTCACTCAAAGAGACTTTTCCATCGGTGGTATTTAATGGTTTTTCTCTGGTAGAGAAGAAGTATACATACATAGTAAGTTCGCTGTGATATAAGTTATATATACTTTTTTTCAAACTATACTTACTTAAAAAGAATAGGATAGTCTATACATTGAAGAAGAACTGTTGCAAAACCCACAACAAAAAGAAACTGACCAAGTTCAAAACATTCTTGAAAAAGAATACAGAGAAATCCATGTTTTTGATGATAGTAGTAAATTCTAGTGAAAAAAGAGTCCAAGTCTTCTATCTGTAAACATAAAGATAGAACAGAGAAGGTTAGGTTAACACTCGACAACTCATTATTATTCCACAAAGCTACACTAGAATCTATTACTTACGTGATTCCATCGAGCTATAAAAGAAATTAATTAAAAGTTCAAATTAATTAGAAGATTAGAACATATATATTTAAATCGAAATTATATCTTTTTTACTCTTATTTGGCTCTGGTACAACATGTACCATCACATCTTCATCAGGAGGAGCAAAGGTCTCAGCAATCTGAGCTTCATCATCATCATTTTGATAAGCCAACAATGACTGATATTGATATCCAGCATTAGTTCGTTGTTGCTGTTGATGATTATATTGTGACATGTTGAAAGTGAAGATCGTGTCACTATTATTGCTGGAAAAAGATGAAAAACTAGTGGGCTAATCAACAAGATGGTCTGTTAGAAAAAAAATAAACAAACGTTAGAATTGATTTTTAAGTACTTTTTATGTTTTATAGGCTCTCAATTTGTAATCCTTACATTTTATAAACGATAATTAATTACACGCTGCATTCTTCTCAATATAATAATCGAGTCAATGTACAATTGAAAAATTAAGAAAAAGATAATGAAACACTTTTTTCAGCAACAAGAAGTAAATTAAAATTCTTAGAGACGCATTTCCTAAATTTTTGTAGGTAGGTTTTGTGTTTTACAGAATTTTCTGTGTTAATTTAGCCTAAAATATCACCCGTTCACACTTTTTCTTACATGTTGATAAAGATTTGATTAACCTTGAATAATGACAATAGTATTAAAACGTCCTTAATTATATAAATAACAATTTTGCAACAAGATATTTATTCTTATTCTTGCTTGCTTTGTGTTTTGCACTAATGCAATTGATGAACTTTTCTTTGTGCGCAATTGTGTTGCTACTTGCCAGCTGATGTGATGACGTCACACTTTGTTCAAGAGAGCTTCTTTCATGAGAATGAAGAAAAATGCATGCATGCACTTTTTTTTGACTGCATACACAAGTATTATATTAGTATTTACAATTGCAGAAATTTTTAATATTAATAAATTGAAAATTGCAGATTATTGCACAAAAAACAAAACACATGAAGGTTCTTTCACTTTGTGTAATAAATAACGCTGTATTATTTGAAATGATGGATGATAAATTTATGCAAATAAACAACAACAACGTTTTAAAGTAAACAATTGACATGATGTAACATTGAAATAAATACTCTTATCTATCACATTCTCAATCCCTGAGAGTTTATACCAACAAATATACGAGATTTATATTTGGGATATATGATTCATATAGCATTGCAGATTTCCAAAATTGAAATTTAGTATTGCCATCGTTCATATGTCTAATTCAATGTCAAATTCATATTTCAATGTCATCATAGTTTACTAAAAAATCAGATCAATTCGTCTATGTGTATCTCCTTTTCGATACGGTAAAATCATTTTGAAAGAGTTACTTTTTGCAAAGAAAAAAAAACGTCTACATTTCAACATGTGTCAAATAATAGTAGTAGTACAATAATATGATGACAAACTGTCACATATTTAATTCAGCCTCATGACCTAATACTAATTTATTACAGTATGTCGTCGTCGCTATATTATGTATATTTTACTGCTATCACACTAATATCATGTCGTCATTTACTCATTCGACACTCATATTTTTTGTTTAGTATTGTCAATTTATTGGAGCATGAGACGACAATCGACAGTTCGTATCAAATCGTTGGCAATTTCCAACAACTAAAAGCACTTATACATCCATATCATCATCGAGAGTCTCAAATTCTGTTTCTTTCCAAAAAAAAAAATCAGTGTACATATATCTACTGCTACTACTATCTAGTAAAATGCTTTGGATGTTTATTGATACGTGTGAATTATGCCATTGACATATATTATATGATCTTATTCTGTTTAACTACATCTTCTTCTCTTCACTATTTTTACACGTCTATTTTTTTGGATTCGCTTCATTACTTCCTACACTACATTATTTGATACACACACGCGTGTCAATGTTACAACGTTCTTACATGCATGACATTCAATTGTCACCACATAAGACTTATACATTGTATTGTATAAGAAAAGTCGATGAGACTGTAATTATGTGGTCTCGCTTTACTAATCTTTAATTTTTAGTACAACACTATTGAATTGCTTCCGGATGAAGGATGATACTCTCAATAACTCAACTCAATTCTGCTCCACTAGACACGTCATTATATAGATCGAAAATGAATGGTTATAAATATCAGCAATTGCACATCATTCTAAACAATTTAGTCTTGATTTGTCCTTCTTCTTGTCACCTTTTCTTTTCTCTCTATCTCTTTTTGTCCATGTCTCACTATGTNTGTTTCTATCAAAAAAGAAAAAGGGAATAGTGAGACAACTTTTGATTATTTTAGTGGTGACAACTCATTCTGTGTACTGTGCCAATAAGCCAACATCATCAGTCGTTGACAATAATAATAATAATAATAGTCCAATCAATAAAGAGTCTTTAACAGATTCAGAAAATGATTTGAGTACAGCTGGTTCTTCATTAGTAACTCATCAAATTAGTCCATCACCACTAAGCTCTAATCATCAAGGCACTCGACTTAAAGCTCGTATGTCAAAATATAGAAATAAAGATGGAAATAGTGTTAGCAGTAGTAGCAGTGCAAATAGTTTGAATGACTATTATGGTTACAATTATGATGATCATCAATATGGACAAAGTCATATGGATACACCAATATATTCATCAACATATGTCGGAAACAGTGGCACAAGTAGTAGTGGAAATAGTGGGCCATCAGGTTATTATTCTAGTGCAAATTCTCATTCTCCTCAAAGTACTAGTAGCACCAATAATAACAATCATAAATCAAAATCAGTACCCAAATATAATAGTCACAAAAATAATAATAATAATAATGACTATTATCACAACAACAACAACAAGGATAACTATTATCAAAAGCGCCCCAACTTGGAACAATTTTGGGAAGAAGCTGTTAGAGATTTTACAAATATGAAACAATCTCAGCAACATAATAAAAATCCTGTATATTTTCCACCACCTTCTATGTACGGAGGTAAGATAAATATACATATTAATATATAATATATAGATGTAACTTGATTGTTATTAATTTATTTATCTATATAAACCTAAATTTATGCAGGAAGTGGTAATACTTATGGCTACTTAGAACCATCTTCGTCATCATCATCATCTAATAATAACGGACCTCCTCCACCTCCGCCACCTTGGAATTATGGACCACCACCTTCTGGTCCTCCACCACCTTCAGCAGTAGGAGGTCCTGCTTTTCGATCAAGTGGTCCATCACCATTAGCTTCCTTATTT
Source organism: Oncopodura yosiiana (assembly GCA_009869805.1). NCBI lineage: Eukaryota > Metazoa > Arthropoda > Collembola > Entomobryomorpha > Oncopoduridae > Oncopodura > Oncopodura yosiiana. Next base: position 42,867 of record VCNE01000065.1, on the reverse strand, counting down.
TCATTTGGTTCTAGTGGACCACCTCCTGGGCCACCTCCGCCACCACCATCAAATAATGATGCAATGGGTGAACATAGTGAAGCAATGATGAATGTAGCAGCTTCTGGTTGGAATCATCATCATCATCATGGACACAATAATCATGGGCATGGACATAATAATCATGGTTGGGGTACGATTTATTTATTTTAGATTTAAAAAAAAAACAAGTTTATGTACAATTTTTAACAATATATTTTTTTATTTCTGTAGGTTGGATCAATCATTATGTAAGCAAAGTTGACAACGATGCTGTTGGTTTATTGGGACTTTTAGGTTTAATGATTTTACTATCAAATCTATTACTCCTATTTACAACAACGACAGCAGCTGGTAGAAGAAAAAGAGAAGCTTTAGATGATGATAAAAGTGATGATGAGCCAATTGATAGAGATTTTGATTTTAAAATCTTAAAAGAAAAAAAATTAGCTAAACTTTGTCAACAAGTACTACCTTCATTAAATATAGTAGCTCAAGCTCATAGAGGAGCCTTGCCAGTTAATTGTACACATGTAGAAGTTTGTAAAGCTAATGGAATTATAATGAGAGAATTGGGCTCTGCGGGACAATTAGTTGGAACAAAATTAAGCTCAGCAATTGGCCGAATGATGAAAGAAGCTGTAGGAATATATGAGAATGGTGAAGAGAATACTGAACTAATTATCAAAGATGCTGGAACCTTAGGAAGAAGAAATGGAGAAGAAAGTTGTCAACTTAAATATACTGAATGTGAGAATCAACATTTTAAATTACCATTGCTAATATTACCAGAACAAATTCCAAATATTGTCAAATTACATTTGGAAAGGCCAATGTTACCGAAATCATTTGAAAAATATTATGACCAGAACAGAAATAATGTTGAATCTAAAAAGAATATCTAATTTATTATATTATATATTATAGTATATAGTAATTTATTTATTTATTGAATGTATTTATAATTGTATTTTTTATTGTATTATACTATCAGTGTGAATCATACAAATAAAACAAATGTTTGTCATCATCATCATCATCATGTTTAAGTAAAAGAAAAAAAAATTGTTTTGCTCATTGAAATTTTATTATTCATAAGCATTTCCTTTGACAAAGAGGAAAATTGAAAGGAAGTTGAGTTTAATATATATGCAAAAATAACTGGAACAGAAAACCACATGAAATGTAAGGAAAACTTGTAATTAATTTTAAAAAACTATTTAATTTAGCTCTGAGTGGAAGTTGTCAAACATTTTCTTAATTTCGTAGCACCATGAAAGGTATTACAATTGCAGCAAGTTTCTTCTTTTTCCTTATTGCCAATGTCATTGCATATGGACCAGGGGTTAGTGAGAAATTCTAATTTAAAAAAAAAGTTAATCAACTTTAATAACTGTTTTAATTTCAGGATTCAGGTTATGTAAACAATAATAATAATCGAGATCGAGAGAGAGAATATGAAACTACTACAGTATCTCATTCAAATCAAGGGTCTCATGGTGGAAATTCTAAAAATGACCCAATGAACAAGTACTATGAGAAATGTAGAAATGGCTACTACAACTATGACAAAAAGAAATACCAAAAACCTTTATGTTTAGGAAATAAGCCAGAATGTACAGAGGAGAAGTATAAAAGTTGTGACTATTTTGTTGTCATCTCTAATTATGAAAATGGTATAGTTGGTTTTGATTTAATTGGAACATATCCAAATGGTTATGTGGCTGTTGGACTTAGCAAACCTGAAAATAAACAAATGGTAAGTAAATATACAATAATTATTATAGTTGCTTTTTATTAACACTATTTTGTTTTTGTGTTTGTTATACATTATATAGACAGATACTGTAATTGCGGCATGTGCTCAACACCAATATCCATCTGGTTACAATTTAGTGGGATATTGGTCTACTAAACCAAGTAGCTCACCTTATCCACTTGTTAGTGGATTATAAAAAATTATTTATTTATTTATTTATATTTATAGAGTATATACTTATGTAAAGATATAATATATGTGTAACTTTTAAATATTATAGGAAGATGAAGGCAAATCTTTCCTTATACCAGTATCATACTCAATGCAAGAATATCAAGGAAAATATACCAACTTGTGTAGTTTTAATTGGACTAGTGAATGTAAAGTCAATATACAGGGACGTCCAGCTGAAGAGTTTAATTTGGAACATGAAGAATATCGTATCCTGTTAGCTCAAGGAAAAACTGAATGTAAGTTAGTTCTCTAAAAATGTTCTAAAAATAATTTTGGAATTTCATTGCTATCTTACATATGCATATAAAGCTTAAAACTACTTACAAAGTTATATGGAATAAATTGTATTCTAATGATCTCTTTTTTAATATTTTTAAAAGCTCCAAATGGTCTTGCTACATTGGGATACCATGATATAGGAAATCGTTATGTTCATTCTGCAAAATATTTAAAGAGCTCTGCTTCCACTATCAATGTGATTACTTTGACTATACTTTTTCTTATGAGTACCTTTGTCATTCATTTCTAAAAAAATATCTTTTACTTAAAACACTTCAATTTCAACGTTTAATAATAATAATAAAACTTACACCTGTATTTACAATTTGGAACTTAAAAGTGAATTTGTTTAAACTTGTCTCATCTTTTATTGTATTAGAGTTGCGTTTATAACTCTCAAGAAACAAGTTAGTCAAGCCCAATACTTAATTAGTAGAAATGAACATGACCATCAGCATTTGAAACACTTTTTCTCTCAACTGGCTAATCCACTGTTAAACTTACCTATAGAGCCTACTCCTGTTAAACTTGGTGTCGAACTTGCTCTCTTCTTATCTTCTCTCTCGTGATTGTTGTCATCAAGACAAGAAAGCCAAAAGAAGTTTTTTTCTTGCTCTACTTGCTCTTTCAACATTTCAACGCTTTTTTAGTCTTACCCATACTCCTAACTTATAATCATATTCATAATTTATGATGCATTATGATGGTACACTCTTCTCAGAAGAGCATGAAAATTCATCTCTCTCTTTTGTTGAGACTTTCTTTCTGATAATTAGCTCACATTTTATGTTTTCAACTACAGATATAATCTTTGTACTTGCACTTTCATTCATATTCTCACTTTGTGTGACGTATTGAAAGCGCTACAATGAAAGTTACTTAAGTGTCTCTCTGTCTCACTTTATTATTTAGTATCTTTTTTCTCTTTTTGACAGTAAGAGTCATGTACGTACATGGGAATGACTACTTGAAAAATAAATTTCTATTGTCACTTATGAGTCAAATGTAGACTCTGCTGTATGAAGCAAGTCTCTATTTTTGCTACTACTACACTACACTACATACTGTTATCTAATGTGCACAATAATAATATTTTCTTTTCTATACTTGTAGCATTATGATATTTTATGATTGCATATATACCTCGCACTATTATTTTACTACATAACAGTATTTTATTATATATTACATCTAGTACATACACAATAAGTAGAAAGCTGGAGTAAAAAATAGATTGGCTACTGGTTCACCATTTTTATTGAAAAAAATTTCTTCTTCTTATATCTTATCATGACCTATGTAATAATCATCATAGTAAAATGTACATATAATTGAACATAGACAGAGACTACGACACGTAGTCATCAGAGCATATAATCTCGGCCGAAATTCTTTCTATGATAATGAATGATTATAAATCCTTTAATATGTAAGGAAGAGCAATATGCATATAAGAACAGCAATGTAGTAAAAAGGAGATCGAGAATATTCTTTTTCTACATTTCTCTCATCTCTAGTTTGAGTTGTATTACATGCTGCCCAAGCAATTTATAATGCAATTACCAACAATAATGCTGCTGCTTTATGTGAGTTTTGGGTCAGAGAGTAAACCAAAGTCAAGCCAAGCAGGTTTTTGAATTGAATTTTAACAGGTCAATGTGAAAGTTATGAGCCCAAGCCAAGCTAAACAACATTATGTGTAGATAGATATATACAGTATAATATGAACATCTACAACCCCGTAATAATAATAGAGAAAAGATTTTTTTCAAAAACATGAGTTGATGAGTAGTAGAGTACTCAGTTGTTTGATGGACGTCGAAGCAACCTCAACAAGAAGGTAGCAGAGTGCATTTGTTATCCAGTAGTGTGACGACAATAAAATTAAAGAAAAATAAATCATGGAGAGTACGACTCAAAAGATTGTGACCATTGGAGTTGTTGTTGTGTCATGTCTTGTCATAGCTGCTTCTGCAGGTAAAGGTCTTTGCAACAAGTACCCACCTCTTTTGGGATTTGAAATTGATAGGGTAAGAGTGTCTCAGTTTTTACATAAGTAATTGCTATGTGATGTAATTAATTCATGTTGTAATTTCATATTATATTGTATAGTATCTTGGAAGATGGTGGCAAATGGAAAAAACGCCGACAGTTTCTGAGTTACCAGGAAAATGTTGGTAAGATATCATTGAATTATATAGCATAAGATGAGTTGTCTTCAAAAACTACATTTTTTCAATTTTTATAGGTCATCATTTTACTACAGAGATGCTGCCAACACTGGAAAAGTTAAACTTCGCATGGACTATGTTACAAGATTGTAAGATGAAATTTATTTTAGGAATAATCTTTTGCTTAAAAAGTTAAGATTTGTTGAATGTTAGTATGGAAGTATCTCTTATGATGGTTTTTCCATTCACCACGAATTTGATCTAGTCATAAATTAATATATATGATTCACCAAATCTTAACTTTTAAACACAAAACTACTTATTAAATAATGTGATTTGACTCACATATTACAGAACAAATGCTCCAAACACATTTTTCTCAACATTACAAATTGAAAATCCAGTTCATGATCCATCCAATTTTGTATACGCTGTACCAGCAATGCCTTGGAAAAAGAAGCATTATAGAGTATTGGCTACAGATTATGACAATTTTGCGATTGAGTACATGTGTGAGTCAAACATGATGGGCGGAGCTGACGGTAGCTTAATTATATATACTTGTATCAATTAATCAAGAAATTAATTAAACAAATTTTTCTTTCATTTTTATAGAAACTGTCTGGCTTTTGACAAGAGATAGACATCCATCTCTTGAAGTGATGCAACAAGCTCGTCACACACTTCAAGTTTTAGGCCTGGACAAATTGAAAATGTATGAAGCTGATCAATCGTGTGAAGAAAAACCTTACAAAAAGACAACAATGATGGATTGGCTTATGCCAACAAGAAAGTGAGAGTTGATGAGCTCTCTTGAAAGAAGAAGTTAAATACCAAACTCTAATAGATATATTATACTATGTGAGACTTGATTAATTCTGACCTCATCTGACCTACAAAGAAAAATGACAAGTAGTCATGTTTTTTTTGAATGTGTACCAAAAACAAAGAAAAAACTCGTCTCGTCAACAAAAAATCGTCGTCTCTCCTTAAAACCCTCCACTCTACGCTTGGCGTTAACTATATATTTTTACTTGAAAGAAATCTTCCTATAGTATAATAAAGTACAGAGAAAATACAAATCATGAATAATACAAATAAAAACTTCACATTATAAAGTTTTGCAATTTGAATAATATATATGTAAAGCCAGTTTTAGCTAGCCACGACCAATACATTGGTTTATCTTATATATGCATTATTATAATGTAGTCGTTGTAGTAAATTAGTAGAAGAGAGCAAGAAGAAAAAGTGATACAAAAGTAAGAGGACATTTATTTAGTGATGCACTTTTTGAGCACATGAAATAATTAATTATGATTTTACTACTTGACCTCACCCAACAACACTACGACCTAACTAGTAGAAAAAAATAATTGTCTTCTGGTCTATCATGTATTTAATTTTGTTGAATTGTTATGTATTACTTCCTATACAAATACAAAATTATGTACTTGTATTTGAGCGAAAATAAATGTAGAAACAATACGTCATCTCTCCTCGTCTGTTCACATTAGGGTGCAACTACAATATTATTCTTTTAGTCATTTATGCATAAAATATGCAGGCAGACATTATCATATGAGTTTTATTATACATTTTTGTCATACAACAGAACGTATAAAGACCCGTTTCATTGGTATTTCCGGTGGTTAAAAGAAAAAAGAAGAAGAAGAGAAGAGAAAACTAAAAGACACTCCACATAAGGCTATGAACATATACAATGAAAAGTAAAAATGGCCGCCATGAAACTTCATTTGAACGGCGTGCATCGCACTCATCTTTTGTAAAGGGGCTTTCATAAATAATTACTGTTAATTTTTTGTAACAGATATAAAAATCAATCAAATTATTAAAATTAACTAAAATTAAAGATATAATGATGAAAATTGAAATAACTGTGACTAATTTGACTTTTATGTCAATTACATGCTAATTTTTAAAAAAATTGTTCGTGGAGAAAGAAACAAATGTTTTTTACTATACAAAATATTATACAGTGACCAACGAGTTTCTTGAAATCAAATACCATCAATTAATGTGTTCAAAGATATCCTGAATAAAGATTTTTGTTAAAATCTACTATATTATTATTATATTTCATATAATAATATGGAGATTATATTATATAAGAGCTTGATTTTCATATTCTTACATTTAATAGTTCGACCAAAATTTCGATTTGTTTGAAGTTTAGTTTATTTAATTCCTCCCATTTAGATGTTCTAAGTCACATGTACAAAAAACATTTACTCCTCGCCTTTATTCATAAAATTAAAATTTTGAAAAAAAGTTGACAAAACTTCCTCCATCTCTAGTTTGTTCAGTTCCTAACGAAGCTTCAATCGGTTTTTGCTATGACTAGCAAAAACTATATTTCAACGAACCTTTTTTAGAAAAATTAAATTCGGATTGAATCTATGCAAAAAACTGGGTATTATTATCATTTATTCAAGCTTCATTACTCTCAAACGAGGTCATTACCATGAGCCAACATAGTATATATACATTCAATCATATATATCATCATCGTCAATTAATTCATTATTCACTGTACATTCATTACTTTGTAACTCTAAAATATCAGTCTTAATTTTAGATTTAAAAAGATTAAAACTAGAGATACTTAATTGTAACCAAACTTTTTTAGCATTAAAACAAAGTGCTCTCATTCCGTAGTTAGTTTTGGGTAGTGGCAAATTAGCGTGAGTTGTACGTCTAGTATTAATTACACTTACATTCTCAAGTGATTAGGTTAGGTTACCCAAGTCAAATGATTATCGATAGTAAACCCAAGTATTTTTCACGACTTTTGATTCAACATTCTGCCCTATTATTTTTAAAGATAAAGGCCCAATTGCCTGTATAACTTTTGGATTACCACCTAAGACTATTTTAGTTTTATCAATATTCAAATTTAAAAGGTTGTCATCCATCCAAGTCACAACTGAATCAATATCATTTTGTATCCTACTTAAAAGAATATTAACATTATCAGGAGGCCCTGAAATTAAAATAGGTCATTAATATAAACACAACACAAGAATGGACCATTTATACTTCCCTGCGCTTTACCTATATTAGTATATTTTATATCCGACTTTACATCATTCATATAAACAAATTGACCCGTCTTTAACATACGACTCAAACCACTCAGAGTATAATGCGTACCAGTGCAGCTTTTTAAGTAAAATGCCCCTATTCAGTATCTGAGTAAAATCCGTTAACGGAGATTACAATTGAGGGCAAACAATTACGACAGTAATTTATAAGTTTTTGTTTGAAGAACTAAGCTGCAATGAAAATTACTACACTACAACATTACACTAAATGAATTTCGACATTCAATATCATGTAGAATATTATATATTGTAAGAGTTTTTAGATTTTTGCGAGTTTAGCTTAAACGCTAAAGCTAAAAACTAAACGAGCAAAAATTTGCCATTTAAAATCCTGCATCAGAGAAAAAAAAGCAGTGGATTGCGACTCCTATGTTTAGACTCTTAAGTTCTTAAATTTTAAACTCCAAAGCGTGGTAGAACTCGGAGTTTAAAATTTGGACAGAGTCTCAACATAGGAGTCGCAATTCACTGAATAGAAGGTGGGACAACTCTGCCAAAGAGCTACTTAACGATTGTCTCTCGAAAAACTTTTTAATTTTTGGCAAAAGAAAACATCAATTCCCAGAATTAACTCCATGAAAGGGTTGAATTTGGTTGTTTTGAAAAATTGAGATCTTTTATGGATTTTACATATCAAGTAGACTAAATAAAGTAAACAATAGAGTAGACTAAAATAAATTATTGCAAAATTCAGTTAAGGTATGCTTTTCATTATTCTGGAATCTTCGACGTCTCGACTATCTCGAAGTTGTTTTGTTCAAAATCTGCCACAAGGCTTAATGTTTCTGGTTCAATAAATATATGAACCTATGCAAAAAGAATATAACAACCACTTTATGCTTTATAGCAAATATCTCGAGAAAAAAGTTTTAAAAATTTTGAATCAAATGATAGAAGGGACTTTTGTAGCCATTTGTACTCACTTTGAAAATTAGTCATGTCTCTAATGACCAGATATCATTTTCGTGGAGTCTTTTTTCCACTTTTTGTTCCAACATTTTTTTAGTTATCACAAAAGAAACGTGTGAGTGGTTGTTTAATTCACACACGTGATTTAAAATTGACAAAAAATTATCTTTACTTTTGTCATAATATCTAATTAAGAATATGTTACTTTTCAATAAAAATTAGCAATTTTTTATTTAATGTTCCAAGAAAGCATACCCAGCAAGAAAAAACCTTTTCCAGCCTTGTTATTTTTTGCTCAAAAAAAACTTTAGTTATTTTTTCTATAGTCTTTCGCATGAAAAGAATTAAAAGTATAAAAATGCAAACGTTCCTTTTATTCAATTTCGTAAATGTTTTTTATCCTAATATTTTTGCTGGACCTGTCACATTGAAAGTGAACCATGGAGACTTGTGAATGATACTTGGAGCTGTACTTCAACATGCAAATTAGCAATTTCTCTATTTATCGGTATTGAACTCAACCTATTTACTTGTCTCATGTATTAAAATTCAAGATTTTAACATGTTCCTGACTTTAAAAAGACACATACGAAGTCATAATCCATGAAGCATTATGGTTTCTAGTTTTGAGTTATAAAATGTCCTCGTAGCTATGACTTCTTTCTTGGCACTGCAAAATATTGACATTTTACAAAACTAACAAATAAATTTTTTTTTAAATACTGATCTAATTACAATAGAAACCTTAATTTCTAAGAATATTCACACCTTTGCAAATATGCTGCCTCTGCAATTACCAAGAATAATTATAAAATATTTGCGACATATATATAGATAATCGAATAAAAATAATTGCTCATCTATTTCCCAATAACCGTAATAATTTTGCTAGATGTAATAAACTCCTTGTCTTATTCCCTTTTAAATTGTCAAATGCTCACATTTGATCCTCTAATTTTTCTTAATTAACTTCATAAAACAAATTGGACATTGGTACAATGTTCTCCATAATCGAAAGCATCTATTTCCATGAAAATGTCAAATTGTCAAAAGTTGACATTTGACCCACTAATTGATCTAATTAGTATTGGACACTGTTGCGATGTTCTGCATCTTCGAAAACATCTATTTTCCTGAAAATGTCAAAAGTTGACATTTGACCCACTAATTGATCTAATTAGTCGTAATTGAGCTGAAGTGACCAATTGGACACTGTTGCGATGTTCTGCATGGTCGAAAACATCTATTTTTCTGAAAATGTCAAATTGTCAAAAGTTGACATTTGACCCATTAATAATTGGCCGTAATTAGTCTTAATTGAGCTCAAGTGAACAATTGGGCACTGTTGTGATGCTCTGCATAATTGATAGCTACTATTTTCATAAAGCTTGTAAAATCTATTTTTAATGTAAAAGTAGTCATTTATACGTTATTTGTTTATGCCCCCGTCATCAAAAATGACTAATTTTTTTAAAATTAATTTTAAGAAAGCGGCGCAAGTTTGCGCAAAATTTTTTTCCTGATTTTGATTCCTGAGATGTCAAATATTATTCTAATATAAAAATCTCCGTGGAATCGTGTGGAATTCGAGAGGAATTCTAATTTAAAGTTTAGAAAGTTTTTACAATGCTCTAGCATTAGAAAACGAAACTTTGACTCGTTAAATGTCAGGCGCATTACATTATAAAATTCTAAAACTTCACAGGAAGGTGTGTCAGGTCAAATGACGTGACATATGCAAAAATTAACTGATTTGGTGATGTTGTCACTTTCAAAGTGGCAGCCATTTTTACTTTTCATTGTATATGTTCATAGCCTTATGTGCACTCTAATAAGCGACCACCACCTGGCTCAATTTCTGTCGCATATTGTTATGTATCCATATTTTGTATGCAGACAGTTGTTTGTTTGTTGGTAAGTACGTGTGATGTGAGTCAAATCAAGCCATCAAGGCAGTTGGTACATGAGAAATTATTATGAGAATTATAACTACAGTTATTCCTGTTTCTTGCTCCATTTTAGCTAATTTAACCATAAACTCTCTTATTGCTCCTACTACACTAAAAACTCATTATCATTAGTATACAGTCAACTCAACATGACTTTTCATTTGGTTTTATTTTTATTTATTATCATATAATATGATCTTACGTATATGTAGTTTTCATGCAAAATATTCCATTTCTCTCATATACCCACAAGTACACAACATTTGTACAATCTGTCTATATAATATATACAATTGTAATAAATCAATTAAAATTGGTTTTCTCATACCATTGAGAAAATTGACTGACTCTGAGTGAGATTCTACAATAAATAAATTTGCATTGCTCTGTGATTCTGTTTGATGCATTGACATTGACATTTACAACATATGCATGCGTGTGTAATATTGAGATTAGGACAAGAGACAAGCAAGAGAAAAACAAACCTGCACAAGAATGTCGGCTGACTGATAACAGTTTCCGTTTCCCCAGACTTTTGATGTAGATTAAATTGTAAGCAGTCAAGTCTCATGAGATAGAGAGAGAGAGAAAGAGAGACCTTGTCCTTGTCATAAAAAATGTCACGTAAACTTACAACAAAGTGTGGTTAGCTTATTTAGTCACCTGTATGTATCCTAAAACATCTAAATAAAAGCTTGAAGTAATAGTAATAATATTTGTTGTCAAACGGGGCTACTTATTAGATGCTTGTCCATGTGAAGAAAGTATGAATACAAATAATACATATGTATGTAAAGCCAAGAGAAAATATGACAGAATCCCAAATTATGCAAATGTGTCATTTCTAAAATAAATTTAGCACTGTATACAGTAGTAGCAATTTAAAATTCTTTATAGGTCTTACATGATTATTAATTTATTATTATTATTGTAATTGTTAATGTTGTTTGTTACTTCGTTAGCTTATTAGTGCATGTTAGTAGGTTTCTAACAACGAAGCAATAGCTGCAATTATTATTTTGAATTTTACACTACAGTGAGCATTTCGAGTTTGTTATTATATATTGTTATAGATTTATTCTAATTATTGATGTTCATGTTTTCTCATACTTCACAGTCATGTAGTCAACAAAATGCTCATTTGTGTAGGAAGTTTTTGAGTATAATTTATTGGGATATTTACATGCAAACATTTAATTTTCGACAGCTATAACAGCTTATTAAGTATGTGAAGGAAATGATGTTGAAATAATATGTATTTGTAAAAATTGAAAATATATAGACCAGACTAAACCACAGGACGACCACAAGTGTCAGTGTTACAGAAAAACATTTCATGGTACAAGTGTGAAATTCTTAATGACAACAATTATTGCAATGAATGGTTAAAAATAATTTCTTCATTTATTGTCCAGAGCATATCGACATAAACTACTTGGAAGTCTTGGAAGTAAGTATTTTTGGCTACACCCATTATAGAACTTCCTCATCCTGCAAACAAAGGTAGCTTCTTTTTTTCCATTTCACACCTTTTGATTATTGTACACAGGTGTAGCCCATAGAGAATAGAGAGTCATATACATATATTACATAGTAGATTCTTTTAGTCCAACTATTATATGAGTTTTTGAGAACTTTGCTTGCTTCACGCTTCTCTGTCTTTGGTTCTCTCTCGTGCGGAATGCCTTTATTTTCAGAACATACATCCGCTCAAGTAAAAACTACTAAAATGAAGAAATGAACTTGTCAAAAGTCAAAAAGACACATATATGAGAGAATAAACTACTACAATATTTTGTTCAAAAAATCTTGAATTAGGAAAACATATTTCCTACCTTACTTACAATCCTAATACAACAAGTTCTTAAAAATGTTTTATTAATTTTGAATTTAATTACAATTCTCAATAATTTGTTTCTACTACTAGTCTTACTGTATATGAATTATTATAACCTAACCTATTATATCCACTTGTTTCGTCATTTTACATATTTAAAAGTTCATAATATAACTTTATGAGCTAAAACATTTCCTATCACTTAAATTCCTATCAAAATAACAGTATGTACTTTAGTGTAATGACATAATGAATGTCATTTGTCTCTCTTTACTGTAAATGCATTTCAAAGTGTCACACAAACTATATTAGAATTTATCATGATAGCATTACAAGAGCCAAATGTATATGACTATTTCAACTAGAGACAAAAGTCAAGTGATCTGATCCAGCTCATTAAAATCCACTTGGCCAAACCCAATCTAAAAAGCTAATCATCTACATATTATATGCATTATGTTGTGTAGTTACATTCATGAGAGATTTTATTACAACAAGAACAAGTTTATATATATATTCTTCATAGTCATTCTATCTTGTTGATTTTGTTTCATGCAAAAACTTTGTTCATCATCATGAGACTCTATGCTACATGTCAAGCTAAAATATATACAATGTGTTGTTCTATCATCTCATCTTCATCTTCATTACATATGTGCATTACATTTTCCATCTTTCAAGCTATTGACCTTACTTCATTCACCATATCATCATCATTACTTTATACTTCTTTTGCTTCCTCCTCCCTTTAGCCTAAACCATCATCGGCAGCTGCTGCGCTACAGTGGATTCTTCTTCTAGTTTTATTCCATAGTAGTATTAGTATTGTACAACTTGGTTAATATATAGGTAGTAAGTTATATACTACTAGTCTTGTATATTTTTTTTCATGAACCACCCAACTAACATATCGATCCTTTTTCTTCCTTCTTCAGAGCTCAATATCCACTCCACCACGCACGAGTGTTGTGTTGTGTGGTGTTGTTTTTCTTCTGTCCAAAGTTGATGTGATCCACAAGAAAAAGTCAAGTCAACTTAATCAATTTTGGCCCACATCTTTTCTACTATATACTACGTTTAGCTATAGATATCAGACTCAAATTAAAGACAAAAAAGTTCAATTACACCAACCAACTAGATAACCTGTCGTTGCCCAAAACCAGATTGAAGCAATTTGTCAAACTATAAACATTTAGCATTAATTCTTATTGGTAAGCACTATGTAAATATATGTGCAAAGTATAAAATCCATACAATATTGTAATTGAGACGCAGGCTAGGCTAATGATAATTAGAGTTACCTTCATTTGTCAAGTGTGTACAAGTACAAAAGTGAGAATTAATAATTTACTGAATGAGTTCTTGAGGCACAGAATGTTTTTATCCAGTGACGAAGCCATAAATAAACAATGGGCAACAACAATAGCAACAATATGGAATTAATCAACTTTATGACAAAGTTCAAGGGACTGATACTATAATTGCTTATAACGTATTGTGTTCATCAATTGATATTCTACTACGTAACTGTTGAAATTAAAAACATGACTGATTGTGTGTGAGTATAGCTAATTCATTACAAAGAAGTAAAGAAGAGAAGAAATTACAGCAATGGATTTCGAAATTGGTTATGGGAACAATATTAGTGACAGTGATGTTGTCACTGATGACTCGTTGGTCGTCGTCACTGCTGATATGAGCAATGCAACAACTACAATGTTAATACCAACGACGACAGCCTCCGAAGGAGATGTGATTGTTGATTGTACCAATTTAGACTATGACTATGACATTACAACATCCATTATAGCAATTTCGCTTTTTATTTTTGGAATGCTCTTCTGTGTATTTGGCTACCGTTGTTTCAAAGCAGTATTATTCCTAAGTAAGTTGCATATAAATTGTAATCATGTAAAATGAGTTATCCTAAATGTTTCTTTTATTATATATTTTTTTAAACAGTTGGTTTCACATTTGGTCTGGTCATTGTATTTCTCGTATGCCAAGGTATGTTTCTATGTTGTTCTTGTTACATAAAGTTAACTTATGTAAATAAGAGACTTTAGTAATACATTTAACATTTCTTCTGTAGAAGAAGACTTATTGCCGCAGTATGGAAACATTGGTTAGTGATTTGATTTATAGTTTCTCATAAAATTCATGACAAGCGTAATATGCACATAGTTACAAAATCTTTTTGTATATATTTATAGGAATTTCAGCTCTTTCAGGGTTTCTCTATGGACTAATTTGTTTATTAGTGCCATACGTTGGATTTTTTACATTAGGATTTCATGCAGGGCTACTCTGCGGCTTAGCCTCAATGCTCTTTTTTCCTGCTGGCTACTCTATATGGATCTCAGTCATCTTCTTGCTAGGTAATTATTTTATTTCACCATGTTAAGCAAGTACATATATAAATACAGTATTCAAGAAAACAACTATTATTTTTATATATATCGTTCTCTACTCTGTGTACTACGTGTACGCTTTCCGTATGCGTAAGCAAGGCGAACAAGTAAGAAAAAATTGCGAAATTAAGAAAAATTACGCATTTTTCCAGTTTCGCTACTATACTAACTCTTCAGTTCACTGGTTAGGCTTGTGAGTCAGTAGGTTAAAAATATATTTAGATTGTATGTACTTACTACTCTATTGATGATATATTATTACATATGTATATACTAAGCAAAATACGTGTGATGATGAGGTCAAGATGATGATGAGAGATCAATATGCATGCTGCGTAGTATAATAATTATGGGTTCTTGTGACTTTTTTTAGGAAGTGGCCTGTTTGGTGCTGTAGCTAATGTATGCTTCCCATCATTGACGATGGTTACAACTAGTGTCATTGGAGGAGCTGCTATTGCAGTTTCATTTGACTATTTTGTGGAAAAACTGAGAATGGCAAATTGGGTTTGGAGTCATATAAAGGGTGAGACAGTGATTTATTATATACACATTAAATTACTAAATATAGTAAATTCTTTCTTTTACAGGAAAGGAAACTGAATTCAGTAATTTTAGTGCAGTTGGTGCTTGCTGGTTCTCTTGGCTTCTTTTAGCTCTATGGCCAACATTGTTAGTAATTGGAGTTTTAATCCAACACTTTTTAACTGCTAAGGGATTCACCATTCACACTTGTAAGTCATTTGATATTATTACTATTATTATAAGGACTAGTTTCATGACTCAAAGGCAAGGTTCGATTATAAACATAGCTTTTCTTTGGCAAAGTAATATATTGTGTCACTGATTCAACGAACTTACCTTATGAAAGCGTGAACCTACGCCTTATTTTCTTTATATAGTTGTATATATATTTTTTTAGTAGATTATTAGTAGTTTAGTATTAACTTTTATGACCGTTCCTGTTCACAATCAGTAACGGTTCTCACTGCATTAATTTGTGTTTCTGGACCTGACTTTTATTGGACAACTCGAACACCAACACCAATTGACCCACCACTAACTACAGCAAGACTTTCTTCTTCTAACAATAATCCTAGTCCACCACCACCTGAGAGAAGACGTTATAGTTATCGCTACGGACGATTTTTCTATGACTGATTGTGACTGACTGACTTAAAAACCTTTGACATTTTTTTGTTGCTGTTATTCCTTAATTATATTTCCTTGTGTATATTGTTGTACATAAGTAAATTATAAATTGTAAAATTATTACGTAATTTAATGCAGATCCTTACAAAAAGCGTGAGCCAACTAGAAGACGACTTACAAGGGAAGAGAGAGCTTTAGCCAGACAAGCCAAGTATCGCTATCTTTACCAAGTACGAACTGCTGGTGGTGATATTCTCTCACAAAATTATATTCAGTCACTTCAAAAGTCACAGTTGGACACTTTGTCCACTCATATGTCAACACTACAGACTACACAAGAAGAAAATCATCATCATCATAATCATCGGTCACTGGATGAATAAAAAAAATATTGAAGTAGTTACAACAGAGAGGGGAACATAAGTAATCTCACCGAGTTAAAACTAAAAAAATGTAAATTAATATAACGATATTGTATAATTTAATGATGTATATGTACAAAATGTACAGAATTATTATATAATCTTATATATATATATAACGCTTAAGAGACTAAAAGATATTGAGTTGAGTGTATAACAAAGGACAAAAAGAGTTAAATAATAATTGTTCACCTCCTACAGAGCTGCACATTATAAAACATATTTGTTGTTTAAGTAATAAGCCAATATTAAGTCAACACTTAAAAACTAAATAGTAATTGTTTAATGATGTTAAATGTATGAGAAGAAGTCAATAATAATGAAATGAGTCGGTAGAATTGTTATGAAACCGCGTGCAACTTCAATGAGACATTTTTATATATGAAGAAGTGACTTTACTGTTGTACTGTTTTGATTTCATTAATAATTATGAATTAACTAGAAAAAAGTCGCTGTCGTCTCTTGTCGCTAAATGTCGTTTTTTATATGTATGCCATACATCGTATGGTATTATACACAATGTGTGTAACAAGTATATATATTAGTTAAAAACAAATTGCCAGCTCATTATACATTTGATGATGAGTCTCAAAAGATCTCACTCACAATAAATATACAAAAAAAGAAGAAAAAACATTGAAGAAGATAATTTAAGTTAGTTCAACATGCTTATTATTAATCAAAATGAAAAACCATCATAATATGAAATAATTATAATTAATGTACCAGAAGAACTCATCTATTCAACTGATTCAATCTACGGAAAGCTTTAAAGAAGAATAATAAAACAATTCAAATAAACTTAACTATTTTTCATAACTCTTTTCCTTTTTCATAGAGCTTTTCATATAAACTTTGTACTTTGTTGCCGGCGGCTGAGAATGAGACGAGTTTTTTTACAATTCAAACATTCGCACTTTTACGCTCACATGATTATAACAGCACGCCAGTGTGTTTCACAAATCAAGTCCTTCAATTAATTTGACATTTTGTCCAATATTATGTCATCAAAAAAGTTTATCTATATTTATCATTTACAACAATTAAAAGAATAAATATCAAAAAAACAACTTTACAGTAGATAGTTAATATTTTAGCAACATCGTTACTGAGCATAAGGGCGTATTCAATTGAATTGCAATTATTAGACATTCACATTCCCTGTTCAGTATTACTACATACAATAAATCAAAAGTAATACAAATTTTTTGATATTTGTCAATTTGATTGACCTGCTGTTGGTTAAAATTTTTATTTCAATAAGAAAATGCAGACAATAAAGTGTGTAGTTGTCGGCGATGGGTAATTCTATATATTTATTTAAGTAAATCTTAAGTTTCAATCTTTAACATATAAATTTCTTTTTCAGTGCCGTCGGTAAGACGTGCTTATTAATTTCATACACGACAAATAAGTTCCCTTCAGAATATGTTCCAACCGTATTTGACAATTATGCCGTAAGTTTTTTTTTACATAATTAAGTTAATAAAGTAAACGTACTTACTATGTCCTAATTTTATCGACCATCTTCTTGTACTATTTGACAGGTCACTGTTATGATTGGAGGTGAGCCATATACCCTCGGACTTTTTGATACAGCAGGTAATTTATTAAAAATGACTTATCGAAAGATATAAATATGTCGAGGTATTTATTTTTAATCATTTTTGTAATGTTTTATAGGCCAAGAGGATTACGATAGATTGAGGCCTCTTTCCTATCCACAAACAGACGTATTTCTTGTTTGTTTTTCTGTTGTGTCGCCTTCGTCCTTTGAAAATGTCAAAGAAAAGGTATTTCTTAATTTCTTATTATTTTTATTCTGGCTGAAATAACTAACATCTTTTTATTGTTTATTTTTAGTGGGTACCAGAAATAACACATCATTGCCAAAAGACTCCTTTTCTCTTGGTAGGGACCCAAATCGATTTGCGTGATGACGCTGGTAAGCTGACTCATGAATTATGCAGAAAAAAATGTCATAATGCCGCATATTATATAGTTAGGAAGAATTTTAATCTATTTTTTTATTATTCTTTTAACAACATAGCCACAATTGAGAAGTTGGCCAAAAATAAGCAAAAGCCAATCACATTAGAACAAGGTGAAAAATTAGCAAAAGAGCTCAAGGCTGTCAAGTATGTTGAGTGTTCTGCACTAACGCAAGTAAGTTGACATTTAAATATCGTTAATTATTTCATTTCAAGAATTATATTATATTTATATGCATGTTTTGGTTTTGTTTTAAAAAAAACTATTTACAGAAAGGTCTCAAAAATGTTTTTGATGAAGCTATACTTGCTGCCTTAGAACCACCAGAACATCCTAGAAAGCGCAAGTGTTTTATTCTTTGAAGAGACTAAACTACTACAACAACATGACTCTATATTATCTATCATACAAAATTTTTACTTTTACTTGCAAAAAAATACAATACAAAAATATGAACAACATAACTAGCGACAGAAAATGCTGTGCTGAGTACTACTACAATTCAATAAGCTAGTATACATCTACAGAAACACATTTTGCAAAAAGAATAATAATAATAATAATAATAAATAATTAAAATATATGGTACAAATACATGCAAAAACTTATAAAAATTAATTGCATGAATTAATACCATTTACAAAAAAAAGAAAGCAAACATTGCATATTATATTGTGTTTTTTTTTGTTGTTACATATAAGAAAAAATTGTAAATTGAGGCGAAAACGATGTATAAAAAAAGCTTTTTTGTGTCAAGAACCACGAAGAAGGAGAGAGTATGAAAAATTAATTATAAAAATAACCTTTATATTACAATTATTATACTATATATGTATATGATAGAATAAGTTAAATATGATAAAATATTAATAATAATGCGAACATTTGTATTTATTATATATATATATTATATATCGTGTTAATAATATTTATTACGGGAGAGTAATAAAATGATAATAAAAACTAAAATGCCAACTTTAAAAAAAGTGAGTCAGGATTAATTGTGCATCTGGTTGTAAAGATAGTTTTAAAATTTTTTTAGTAATAACTCAATGTCAATTGTGTACTATATATAAAAATTAGAGTAGTTGAGAATTTGCTACTCAATCACGTTCCAACATCGGCAGTCATCATCATGCATTTGTCAAAATTTTATCTAGTTTTTCTGATTTTCTGTTATATATTCATAATGCAAGTTCAGTCAACTATTATTATAATTCGAGAACAAGCACCAAATTCCACAAGCTCAAGTGGAAATCAAACTAGTACTACTACTGCTAGGCCTAATGGGTTATTTGGTGGACAATTTGTTCCTACTGGAGCACGAGTTGGTAAGAAAAGTTATAATCTGAAATACAAGTGAATAAAATGTAACATATATATTCATCTATAGATTGGGTACCACTTGGAGCATTGCTTTTCCCAGGAGCATTTCCAGGTGGTGGAGGACACAATTTCTTCAACAATCACTAGTAGTTTTCTTTTATATATGTCACCAACTTCCTTTGCAAAAATAATCGTTGGAAATAGAATGATATACGAGTAATAAACTTCTTTCTGTGGTTGTTGCCATTTATAGCAAAGATAACCTTGATTTCTTCACTCGTTTTATGAATGATGAATGATTTATTTCAAATTGTAATTATTTTGGCCTTAGCAATAGCACTGAAAACCTTCATCTTTCATGAATTTATTTATATATATATAGATTTATTAATATTATTATAATTAGCACATATTTGGTGAAAGAAGTCTATTTACAACTGAAATCTGAAAGGCGTCATTTGTTGTGTTATAAATGCACACATGAATTGAATTCCTCAATACCGCACAACCCGAAATATTAATAGTACATATATAAGTCTTTAATAATAATAATGGAAATTATGAAGTCATTGTTTTGCGATCAGTTGGGAATCTTGGATGATCAATGTGAGAGAGGTCAGGTGGATTTTTCTCAAATGCAGTCAATTCTTCAACTCCTGATTTGACAACTGTCCAAAGGTCGCTTGCCTTAAAAGTCTCAAACCATTTTTTTACTTCTACATATGGTGTAAAATCATAATTAATAATTTCCAAGCATGCTGTTCCCATAATTAATGGTAGGTCAGCAATAGTCAAGTTTTCTATAAATACAGAAAAAGAAAATAAAAGGTTGCAATTTCATCAAATTTTTGTCTCAGTTTACCTCCTGCAACATAAGATGTTCTTTGCCGACTTAGGATTTCTTCAAAGACTTTGACAGCATGATCAACTCTTTTCTTGTTGAAATCAGTTCTAGGTACAGCATAACATAGTGGAACAATCATGTAATCAGTAATGGCTGAATAGTAAGTTGACAAATGGAAAGCAAGACGATGATTGACAATGGCTCTTTTTTGTAAATCTGATGGATAAAATGTATCATCCACTTTATATTTATCAGCCAGGTATTGTAAAATTGCCACACTAGAATAAATTGAACTTTTATTAATATTTATTTTCAACAAATATATATAGTTTCTCTTTCTCTTAATTTAAGTAAGTAAGTACCTCTCACTTAAAAGAAACCCATTATCATCCAAAAGTGGAATTTCACCTTGAGGGTTTTTCATAAGAAAATGCTCTTTTGTTTGTTCTCCATTAGCAAAGTCAATATTTTCAATTTTATATTCCAATTTCAAATATTTCAATGCCATTCTTACAGCTAATGTTGGTGGAGAATCAGAGACAGAATATAATCTTAGACCCATTGTAATGCTAACTTTTTTCCCACTACTACTAGTTGGTGGCTGAGGAGAAACTGTTGTTGACTCTACTGTTGGATCTTGAGAATTGACAGAAGTTTTGTTATTATCTTCTGAAGAAGAAGCAGCTAGTGCCGTTTGTAATGGTTGTGGTAATTGTTTTTCAATATCACTCAGTTGCTTTTTGACATCTACAACTCCCTTGTCAACAACTCCGCCAGCTTGATTCACCAAAGAAGTTGTAACTGCACCTACTTTTGCACGAGATTTTCTATTAAACTCCTCACTCACTTGACTAAAGAGAGCTCCCACTAGATAATTATATATATAAAAAAACAAGTCAACAACCGAGATCAAGGTGAGCATATCTACAGTGAGTGTATAAAGAAGATTATAATTTATGCTCCAAAAAGTCGCCTCAAGCCATTAGGCGTAACGTATGTAATACTAGTAATACTGTGTCTCGTAGAAGAATTACTGATTTATCCTATCTCACATTTAACGACTAGAAAAGGAATTTCCATTTCTAAATCTGATGTTCAACTAGTGCTAATAATAAATGTGCAATAATATTTTCAACTAATTCCCCCAATTGCAAAACAAAAACTTACTCTTTCCCAAGTTTAATGGTTAAAAATTCCAGAAGAGAATTAACCGAAGTTTTTTCTTTAGCTTTCTCCCTTTCTCCATGAAGTTTAGGTGACTACTAAATTAGCTTTTTAAAAATATCTTATATGCCTACTACTGGAGAAAATCATTAGATTCTAGCAATGCTGTACT
Organism: Oncopodura yosiiana; assembly: GCA_009869805.1. Taxonomy (NCBI): domain Eukaryota; kingdom Metazoa; phylum Arthropoda; class Collembola; order Entomobryomorpha; family Oncopoduridae; genus Oncopodura; species Oncopodura yosiiana. The sequence goes on along the minus strand of VCNE01000065.1, from coordinate 21,103 downwards.
GTTTCTTTTTTCTTTATATATATATTTACATGTAAGTATTTTAGTGTTCATAATATAATGTCCCTAACATGAATATTTTAGACTTTGTTTTTCATTTATATATACAACTACCACTCTGCGTGTTTCTGATTTCATCATAAATAACATGCACTCTATTCCAACACAAATGATTTGCACGCACGCATGGAATTATTATTAAGAGAACGTTTGCTTCTGTTGACTTTTTAGGGTCCACAAAAATCTATGCTCTTGACCTAGTTTCTTTTGCTAAGAAGCTAACAAGTCTTTTCATATGTGTAATGTCAAATCATAAACAACCGAAATATTTCCTTCCGGTGTTGGTTGACTGAGTGAGTTAGTAGTCGACTACATTATTATTATTATGAAATGGACGACTAAAAATGAATGTCATTCTTATAATCTACTAACCTTGATGTAATGTACTTGACAATAAAATGAAACTATAACACACAATTAATGTATATATATAAGCTAATAAGCAGCAACTTTTTGAAATAGCACACAATTTGTTATAGTATATTGATTTCATTTTTTTTGTTTCTCCTTCTTTCTCACACGTTTAATAACTCAAAAAAAGTTCATTTATATTAATAATAAAATGATCAATATTGCCTGTGACAATAACAAACGGTTACAATTTAGAAGGGAAAATGATGATGATCTGGTGTACAATGCAAAAAAGCACTATACTATATATAACAATGTAGTATAGTGTAGATATTGTATATAGAATTATATTATAATTGTAGTAATATATATGTAGCAATTGTAGTAGTAGTAGTACACAGAAAGAAGTTTGTTGTTATCAATTATTTTTCTCAAGAGCTGTATTGTTTTTGATGGCAATCACAACTTCTTCCCCGCATGCCTTTAAGGAGAGTAAATGAATATTAATTAGTACTTGTTTGATTTGTTCTGTAATACATTAAGAGAAGACTATTGAACTGAAGAACATACCTTGAGTACAGTGCAAAGAATTTCACGCCCGGCATCGAACTCAGTCTTGAGCTATGATGATAGTTATAAGAAAAAAAATTAGCTTGGTACATTTGTGAGTTATATTCCAATTAGTAATTAAAAAATAACTTACCTGATTTCCAAGGTCAGCTTCAGGAAGCTTCAAATCCTCACGAAGATCTCCACCATCAGCCATAAGGGTCAAGTACCTTTTTTTTAAAAAAAAAGAAGAAATAAAATAAATCTCAAAAGTCAAATGATATATACTACATTTCTTTCTTACCCATCATCAGAAATGTCCATGAGCTGGTAATCCTCACGCTTGACAAAAGGCACGTCCATGTTGTGCGTTGATGGACAAATATCCTCGCATTTCTTTGAGGTAAAGATGTCCAATCCAACCAAATGAACTTTGGCATGACCATGCTTACCTAATAAAGAAAAATCATACATATGTATTAGTACTTTTTTGATGACAACCGTATTGATTAAACTACTCACCTGTCTTGGATGTAGACATTTCAACAATTTTGCAGGGACGACCCTTTAACATCACAAATCCATTTTTACGGAGAGCAGAGCATTGCATAGGGTAAGTAGCAGATGCTCCAGAATCTGCCGTATCAAAATGAGTATCTTCCATATCTCCCATGTTGACTGATTTGCCCTAAATAAAAATGATTGATTATAAAAATTGCAATTAATTATATGCTAAATTAAAATCTTAACAAGACGCCGTATTGTGCAATTATTACAAAATGGCGGTATGTTGATTGAAGTGTGACAAAAAGTGTGTTTACCTTGCAGATTTGGGAAGGTCAAGGTGCACTGTGGAGAAGGTCGAGGGACCGGGTAATCAGCAGTCAAAATTCACCGAAATTTTTTCAATATTGTGTCCACTAAAAAACACAATCTCAAACCAGAGCTGTTGGAATGGAAAAAGAAGCGAATGGTCCGGCCTGTTTTTTATAACTTTATCATCACACAAAACACACACACGATGAAGATGAAGAGAGCAGAAGACGAATGAACTCTTTTGCCACTAGGTATACTTTCGGCAGCACTTAGCGCCACGTAATACGTAGAATCGTCTAAATTCTATAATGGGGAATTCATACTTTATGCGAGCATGTTAATGTTAATACCATTTTGATGTTTGCAAAAAAAATCTTTATGAAATATCCCAATTAAAATTAGTCTTTAGGATTTACTTGAGTATAGATTTTAGAGATGGTGCTCATATCTTTGAAACTTTAGTTGTACTAATGCTTTCGTACTTTGTTTACAACTATGAATATGAACATGGCATAATATGTAAAATAATAAAGGTCAGTTCATTCAAAAGAATTTGATTAGCAAGTACTTTAGTTTTATTATATTACATGTGAATGTCGCATGATGACAAATCAGGAAGTAGTTGTTGTTATTCATCACTCTAGTTAAAAATATTTAATAGTAATAATATAATAAGTTTGTTATTTATATAGTGGCTATATTATAGTCAGCCAAACAACGTCATCATCAGACATATTTTTTCTCATATAAAAAAAACTTGACCTTAAAAGAAAAAATGAATGGTGTCCATCAGCTATTTTTAATATTGTCATTGTCAATAACTGTGCTACTAATTGCATATGTAGACAGTAATGCATATACTAATCAAGGATCAAGATGCAACTGGGATGCATGGAAAAAAGTGATGGTCCCATTAGAAACATTTTTTCTCAATTCAACAACTTTTGAAAATAATACACAGTATCATAAATTATGGAGAGCTGCATTGAATGAAGCACAAACTACTGCTATGTGTCAAGGATCATCATTTAGGTAATAATAAATAAAGAAAAGAGATGCAAATTTCTACTAAATCTTCTTATTATTTTCTTATTTAGTTGTACTCAAGAAGGAACTTGTCAATGTGGTCGGTTAGTTTTTTTGTGAATATAAAAACTTACATCATTGTTTTTTTTGTTTTATATTTCTTTGCGACTCTGTCAGTTGACTAGAATTTGCTTGTTGTTCCATAATTTTCTAACTTTAGTGTATGTGGTTTTGGACCCAAGTATTTACTTTTCCATATTAACATAAGAATACACTTACCAAGAAAGTTGTGTAGATCGGAATAAATCCTTTTATAATAAACATCCAAATTGACATGTTTAAATAATTCAATGAATATATCACAAAGAAGTGTCCCACTGCTTAAATAAAATTGCAATGATCTCGTCTCATGATACTCTTTGTAATACATTAGTAGAGCTCAACATTTCTAAACTTCAATATATTTTCTATTACATATTTGTGAATGTCGTAGATATGTAACCGGACCATTTAATGGAAAACCTGGACGAATCAAAGAAACAGTTTATGATGAGTTTAAACGAGACTGTGTGACTAAAATGGGTTAGTTTTATATATTATAGTCTTGTAAGTAGAGAGTATATAGTGTAGATAGATCGTTACTAATAATTATTGGTTTCAGGTGATGTATCAGATTTGTGTCAAGCTCAAGCACAAGAAGCTATTACTGGAGTTATTGGAGCTCATGATGTTGGATGTGGCTTCCTTGATTACTGTGCACAAGAAGGTGGAAAATATATTTGTCAATTAAAAGAAAAGAGAAAAGCTCGTGGATAAAATAAAAAAATAGTAACTAAATATGATTCTTGTAATCGTGCATTATATACATATATTGCATAGTAAGACAACTAAAAAAGTCTGTAGTAACACAATAATAATGTTGTATGCAGTTTTTTCTGTAAGCTCTGCGCAAGAGATTTTGATGATAATATAATAATGATGCGTTGCGTACATTGTAGTAGAAAAGATGTAGAAGAGTTAGAGTATAGTAGCAGCAACTGATGTCTTTCAGTGCTCAGTTTGGTCCTTACCGGACGATCATGAACATTGCTTGTTAAAGAATCTCTCTCATCTTCATCGTACAAAAGTCTCATATACTGCATACAACAAATTCATATCTACAAACTTTTAAAAAATAATATGAGTTGAGATTTGAGATAGAGAGAGAGAGAACGAAAAAGAAAGAAAGAGTTGTATAGTCCACTGTTGTGTGAGAAAGTATAAGAAGCAGGATGTAAATGATGGACAAAGGTGTTAATTGTGTGTTGGTGACGACGACTACTGGAGGTGGAAATAATCTACGAACCACAACAACAACAACTACAACCACCAATACTAATGCCAGTGCCATACTACAAAATAATTCTACTCCTTCTGCAAGAACTACTGCTAATAATAATTCCTCAAACAACTTTCTCAAGACTAAATTGATTTTTGTAACTCTAGTCTCCAGTTTAGTTGCTCTAGTTAGTCTCGTCGTCATCATTTACTTGGCTCTTCAGCTCAACAAAAGTAAGTTGAAAAAAATTATGTACATGTTTTACTGTTGATGATACATTCCACTGCTAGCATTTGTTTTGGAAACGAAGTAGTAAGGAAATGAGAGCTAATTAAATATCTGCTGCTGTGCTGCATAATACATATAGCACATACTATGTAGAAGAAAATGAAAATATGTGATATATAAAGAGTAAACATTGTTAGAGTAGTATTAGTATACTGTGCGGCACAATTTGCATATAAAGTTGCAAGAAGAATACCAAGAGTAATTAATTAAGTTAATGAGAAAGGTAATGAGAAACGTAGCAGAATCTTCTAATATACATACTCGCTGTGTCTCTAATGTCTTTTCTTACTCACTTGGGTCTCGTTCTTAACGTTCCACAGAGACTCTTATTATTCTTTCTCTCCAGTTTCATAAACTGAGTGAGTGAGTTCTAGAACTTCATTTTTCTGTATGTTATTTTTCTCTCTACTTCCTAAATCATTAGTGCTAATTAGTCTCTCATACCATAAGAAATGGAAAATGATTGACAAGTGTGTGTAATGTAAAAATATACATTTAGACATGAGTTGTAACGGCATTTTCTGGTAATCTGTGAATAAATTATCGAGTTGTGTTTCATCTCAAAGATTTTAAAGTTGCTATTAATAAAGTGCAAAACCAACTAAACTGATTTCCTAATGAATAAAATAAATATATACACAAAAAGTTTAGGTTATCTGTACAAGTTGAGAAGTTTTTGGAGTCAGCAGACACTTATGTATATAGAGATAGACATGTGCGTTTAGAAATAAAACCGATCGGAAGCTACAAAAGAAGATGAGCTAAAAGAAAGTATAAAAATTTTAGTAGCCTTTCCGTTGCCTTTTTCATATCCAGACGCTTCTTCCTGTCGTATATACATATCTATCTGGTTGAAGTAAGTCTGAGAATAAGTTCGCTGAATTGTAACGTTAGGTTAAGCCAAAGAGCATTTCTCATATAATATTTACAGAATAAGCTTCCTAACCTACACCTAAGATTCATTGCTTTATTTCAACCTTGATTATTCCTTTTTATTCGAAGCTGTACATTAAACAAGCTTCAAGTATTAGTCGAACAAATACGGTAAGTCACTTTTTTACCATCCTGTAACATGTGGCAAGCTTTACTACAGAAGCCACCAACACGTAACTCTTATTGTAACATAAACTTCTACTAAATTCATTGCTAGTATGTATATTTTCTGCTGCAAATACATCTGTGATGTGGTTCAAGAACATCAAGAACACTGTGGTATAGATGTAGAGCATTCAGGAGGATAAAGAAGCAAACTCCAAACTCTGAGAGAGAGAGAGCATCAAGGTCGGAATGAAAGATCTCCTATCTTCTAAGCTGTTCTCTTCAATAGCACATTCCAAATTTCTCCTATAAAGTCTTTTTCTTGGTCATCTATAACTTGGAATCTAGTGTAGCTTTTACTACTCTAGTAATAATAATAGGAAAAGGAAGAAATGCCCTTGCACTGCATTTATAGTTTAACTCTTGTAACATAATATAACACCGGATTACTCTCGATCGTGTTGCAGAAACAAAATTGTTCTTTTTGTAGTCAGTTTCAGTACGCCTCCTCTTTTTTTTGGACTTTTGGTAGTTTAGAGTCAGCTCTATCTAATCAATAACACACGAATCTTGTGCTCTTTACTTTCTTTTCTCTTGTATAAGTATATGTGAAAGTCGAAACGAAAAAGTATACTGGAGAAAGAGAAGAAAAGAAATGAAAATTTCATGCTATTTGGCATCTTCTCAAGCGAGTGTATATGGACGATTAAAGGCTTTATAAAAACAGAGAAAAAGAGAATTTATACGTGTTTTACATACATATGTTACGTATATAATAGTTGCTACTATTTTCATAAACTTTACACAACATATAATATCTGTATATACAGCTTTTGACTTGTCAAAAAAGTTTTTCATAAAAGTTGTTTATATAGGTTTAGAATTCACTGGCAGAAAAAGTTGTAGATATTATTAACTCATGTTGATGAAACTTATTATTAGACTTGACAGCACAGAAGAAAGAAAATAAGGGAAAAGGAAAAAATAGAAAATTCATACTTTTCACAATAGATTATGTCAATGTATACCACACATATTTACATGTAATGTTGTGGGATGTTGTGTAAAGAATAATATAATTTACTAGATAGCAAAACAAGAGAAGAAACAAAATGCCAAATTCACAATGGGGCAAAATGAGAAAGAAAGTTTTATCAACTTTCTCTGTTTCTTCTGCTTATTAAAATTAATTTCTTTTAATAATTTATTTACAGGTTCTATTTGCTTGACATCAGCATGTGTTCGAACCGCATCTTCACTTCTCAACGCAATGGATTTGGTAAGTAATTCGCAAGAATAGTCGGTTGAAATAATATGTATTGTTGCAGTGTAGTAATTTCAAGAGTTCTGTCATAAACACATCAATACTTATACTTATAGAGGATCATGGACAATCATTAGGCTATCTTTATTTCATAATTAAAATATTATATGCATTAAATGATTGAATAAATATACTATTAACAACTTTCTTTTACACTTATGTAGACGGCAAATCCTTGCGAGGTAAGTACATAATATATAATAAGTTAAGTTACTCTTACTAGAAGTGCAAGTGGAGTGTAAATATAAAACATAAATATTGATTCTTCACAGGACTTTTTCCAGTTTGCCTGTAAGCTAATAAATTAGTGATTTTAATTAAAAATCCTCTGGTTTCCTATCTAATTGCTTAATTGCTACTACTCTTAGGTGGAAACTGGAACAAAAAACATATGATTCCAGAAGATCGAGCGTCCATTTCTACATTCGAAGTACTTTCAGATCAAATTCAATTAATATTGAAAGGACTATTAGAAGAACCAGTCAATCCAACGCTAGACTCAGAAGCAATTCGCAAAGCCAAAGATTTTTATATATCCTGTATGAATCTCAGTAAGTATATGCCAATTTAAGGAGCGTTACGCTTCAAACGTAGGGTCGGTTGAATCAAAATGGAAATATACTTCTCCAATAGAATCTCTGAAAATGATCATAATAACTATAGTCATACTTATAGGAAACTTTTTATGATTTTTGAGTCTTCTACAGTAATTCAACGAACCTTACTTTTGTGCTTGATATGCATCATTACACACGCAATGAAATATTATATCCAATTTATGACAAAATTATTATAGGTGCCATAAGGGAAGTTGGCCAAGAGCCATTAAATCAATTCATCGAAGCATTAGGAGGTTGGCCAGTTACAAAAAGTCTCATGTGGAAAGCTACAATGTCTACAGAAACCCTCATAGGTATATTAACTAAATGACTTGTACCTACATAAATAATTATATTCTCTACTCATATACAATATGAGCCTCCAGGTAAAATTCGAGCTGAGCTAAACATGGGAATTTTAATGGAACTGTGGATAGGACCTGATGACACAAATTCATCTCGAAATATCATCCAGGTATAATCACTTACATTTCTTTTATCTTACAGTTTGTAACTTAAGACTGACTCAAGTCTTATAAGTACTTCAAATGGGAAATGAAACAATATGTATATATGCATATAAACGTAGTTAAAAGCGTAGGCTAGAGAGTTCTAATCTTTTAAGAGCTTTTTTTCTGTAAAAGAAAGAAGACTTTATAAGACACTAATTGACTCTTGATGTGATGATCCGCTCTTTTAGAAGTTGTGAGAGCTGTCTGTCTTATTGACTCTTTTACTAGTTAGTCTACTTTATACTCCTTTGTAAATCCTAATGACTAATAGACGTCTCTCTTTCCAACTCAATAAATCCCAATTCTCCAACTAAAAAGAGCTAAACTCTCTCCAGTGAATAGAGAACTATAGTACATAGAAGTAAAGCTTTTGTAGAAGGACAGAGACAGTTAGTTCTCTTTTGCTGACTGAATGAGTCGCAAAGATAAACAATTTAGGCAAACAAGAAAGAGTCACATTTATATGCATGAATAACATCGTCGGTATTACTCTTTGCAATTCTGCTAATAAACCTTTTAAAGAGAGATACAATGCAAACTATATAGAAGAAAGTAACTGTATAGAATTCTAAAGTTTAAATGTTAATATAAAATCAGCTCAGATATATATAGATGTCGAAAGAAGAGCATTCAAGGAGAAATAATAAAATCTTTATCTTAATTGAGATGAGTGTACTATGTAGAGTTTTGAGTTTGAGAGCTTGTCACAGGAACGATATAATTACTTTATAATAGATGAAAGGAAGCTAGCAAATTTCCGCTCCTTGTTTATACATAGTATACATACATATAAGTGTATAAATTGAAGTTGATAATTTAATTGAAATATATTTTGATTTAATTAAAAAACTTAATCTGCTTCTCTGTCTTCTAATAGGTGGATCAAATGTTATTGGGATTGCCAAGCCGAGATTATTTTCTCAATGTTTCTCGTGAAGTCAAAGCATATCATATGTACATGTCAGGTAAGAGATCTTCAAACAAATGTTAAAGAATTTAGAAAACATGAAATTGATTTGTTCGTTTATACGTTTCATTTTACTCTTAACAACAGAGTTGGCTGTCCTTTTCAATGCCAATTTATCCTTTGCACTCCATGACCTTAGAAAAGTAATAGACTTTGAAACCAAACTGGGTAAGCTTTACTGATGATGCTAAAGAAAATATCCATGTAATAATAATTTTCTACACTTAATCTATAGCTAACGTCTCAATCCCTGAGGCAGGTTAGTATGTACATATCAAAATTGATTATTTTGAGTTGTATTTCTTATATGATTTTGACAAGACCAGTTTCTCATAACTCATTTTTCTAGACCGTCATGATACATCTTCCATTTATAGAAAAAATACTCTGTACGATCTTCAACAAGAGATTCCAGAGTTCAATTGGAAAGAGTATTTTGAAGCATTTTTAAAAACTGAATTGACTGATGATGAACCAATTGTCACTTATGCCTTTCCTTATCTACGTGACATGGCTGTCATTGTCAAAAGCACTGACCAGAGAACTGTACAAAATTACATCATCTGGAGACTTCTTATGGAGCTCACAAGTCACTTGGTTGATAAATTTCAAGAGAAGAAAATTGAATTTCGACAAGTTCTAATGGGAGTCACCACAGAAAGAAATCGGTGGCATCAATGTGTTGAGGTAATGTCAAGTGTCCATTAATGTCTCTCTTACCGTAATTCATTTTATCCTTGTCTTTTTAGTGGACAAATAAAAAATTGGGAATGGCTGTTGGTGCTCTTTTTATACGTGATAATTTTGACCATCTAGCAAAGGTAAAAAGAAGATATATCTGTATATAAGATTATTGATTTACAGACGTGATGTGACATTTATATAGCATGTGGGAAGTGAAAATTAAGATTGAGGGGTTAAAACGTTATTAGTGGAGAAAAGCACTTGACTTCTTCTTGGATAGACAAAATCCAGATGAGAAAGCAAACAGTTTTAGAACAAAATCGATTAATATTTTATATATGTGTGTTGCTGGAAAGAATGAAAACATTTAGTTCATTGAGTGGAAAAAAGCTCATCAATCTCATATTATACGTAGTGCATGTTACATGTATTTGATCGCTGAAAATGGCAATATACTGCATTTTTTGCCAAACACATGACTTTTTCTAGTAGTATGTAAAAGGTAGTCACATATCCAGAGTCGATGGGTTGAAAAATTGAATTGAAAGAGAAGCAAAATTTTCTTTCTCTTCTTCCTTCCGTTCCATTCTCGACTTTTTTTATATTTTGTCGTAGCCTTCTTTACTTCTTCATCCCGTTTACCTTTACATTATCGTTATGTGGGGACGACTTTCCTTTTTTACAAAGGAAAAGGAAATCTTTCATCACTTTCTCATATTCCTCGGGTGACTGGCAGAGGCATATATAGAGAGAGAGAGAGGCTTGTCTCAATAGAGAATCAACTTCCGTTGGAAGTATAACTTGTAACGTATTATATAAAAAGTCACTTGGCATTTTCTTGAGAGAATCTCTGCATTTGAAAGCATTTTTACTCACAATTGAATACAAAAGTTATATATGGACTACAGTTTGATATGCTTATAAGGTCAGGATACAAAGGTAGGATGTACATAGTAAGAGTATTATTTATCTGTATTTGAAATCAAATTATAATCACAAAATACAAATTGGTAATACAAGATCTTCAAGTCAACTTAGTACAATTGCAGCTCTTTTTCTTTTGTGAACAATACAACTCGGTAGATTGTAATATAAGTAGATAATCATAGACAGATTCAACTGTAAATACTTTCTGAAAGAGAAAGCAAAAGTCCAGCTGTCAACCTTTTACGCAATTACGAAACACACTCAAGAGAGACAGACACAATTTGATTTCACATTCAAAGTTTCTCCGAGTTTTGTCGTTGGTTTCTTTTGTGTTTTTGTCAATTGTCTGCTTCACTTATCTTTTGATACATATATTGAATAAAATCTTTTTTATGCTGCTGCTACCACATAAAAAAAATATAATATACGTACACATAGAAGTTTGAAAAAATGCTATTACACAGCATCAGCAAATTCAAAGTCTATGAATAAATTGTGAAATTGAGTGCAAATTGAAATTCAGCATCTCTCATGGGAGAAAATTCTTTTTATGCTCTATATAAACTTTTATAGTACATACTGCACTTCTGATTTTTAGTATTTGGAAGGAAACCTTTTTTTGAACAAGTGAAAGAGAGAGAGAGATAACAAATTATTTTGGAAAACTTACTAGCAGAGTGGGCATTTACCTAGAGAGTAGTTCTAAACGTAATCTACATATAGAGTTGTTTTTTTTCTACAGGAAACAGCAATGGAAATGATACGTACTATACGAGAAGCATTTATTGAGTTGGTAAGTTGGTTCAATTTTTTGCAAATGGATTACATTATACATATTCATATCCTAATCTTACTCTCACTTTCAAGCTTGAAGAAAATCACTGGATGGATAAAGAAACAAGAGAAGTAGCTAAAGAGAAAGCAGTGAAAATGAATGGTTAGTGTTAATTCTGATTAATTGGTCTTGATATAGAAGAGAACTTATGTAATTACTAGCTTAGATCCTCATATTTGGCAATTACTTATATTATTATTCTGTGCTTTGTAGAGAGAATTGGATATCCAGACTTTTTAACGAAGCCGCTTGAATTAAATCGAGAATACCAAAATGTAATTAGTAATATTTAAAAGACATCAGTCAAAAATAAAGTAAATCATTATATAATTACTTATTTTTTATTTAGCTGTCCATTAGTAGAACACAATTCTTGACAAATATTATCAATATGGGAATGTGGAAAGCTAGTCAGAACAGGGGTAAATTGAGAAAACCTGTCAACAAGGAAAAATGGTCAACTGAGCCTGCAGTTGTCAATGCATTCTATGATCCAAATAAAAATGACATTGGTATGTGTTCTAAAGTAGCATTTTTGAAGGTTAAATAATATTTCTTTTTGATTTAAGTCTTTCCTGCTGGTATTTTGCAACCGTTGTTTTACTCTCAACATTTTCCCAAATCATTGAATTACGGAGGTACATAAAATTTTTTATATTTCTTGTTAATAACATGTAGTATGTGTTAGTTAATTATTATATTAATATATTTGTTAGGTATCGGTGTTGTAATAGGTAAGTAAAATATATTCTTTTACTTAATGTGCATATATTTGCAAAATGTTATGAATACTAATTAATTACTTTCACTTTTTAGGACATGGTAAGTAATTTGGCATAAATGGTAATGATCTTATTCAATAAGATTCTTATTGATATGTTTAACACCTTTTACAGAAATTACACACGGATTTGACGATAAGGTAATTTATCTGTTGCCACATGTTGACGACATCAAGTACCTAATTCTAATTCCTAAAATGATTATTGAATTAGGGCCGACAATTTGATCATGAAGGAAATCTAAAAGAATGGTGGAATAATAAGACAATAATGGAATTCAGAACTCAAGCCCAATGTATAATTGACCAATACTCATCATATAAAATTGACAACCATAAAATCAATGGGAAAATGACACAAGGCGAAAATATAGCTGATAACGGAGGACTTAAGCAAGCTTATAGAGTAGGACTATAATTTAGATTTATATGTATATAACGTTCATTTATAGTAAAATTTTCTTTAAAATAAAATGATAGGCATTCAAGAAATGGGAATCAACTCATGGCTCTGAGCCTTTGCTACCTGGATTAGAATGGATGAGCCATGATCAATATTTTTTTCTGAATTATGCTCAGATATGGTGTGGTTCTATGAGGTATTTTAAATACATAGCTAAGCTCTCTCGGCGAACTACTTAAAATGTATTCTTGGTCTTTTTTTAATAGACCGGAAGATTTACTTAATAAAATAAGGTCAGCTGTACATTCACCAGCTCCTGTGCGAGTCATTGGTCCTCTGTCCAATTCTAAAGACTTTAGTGCAGCTTACAATTGCCAAAAAAATTCTAAAATGAATCCCATCAAAAAATGCAATGTTTGGTAAAACAGTAAAACTTTGATGCTGTGGATGATGGTGCTTTCTTTCTCTTATCCTGCCTTGAATTTTACAAAATATCAATCACAAAACCCTATAACTTACTATTTAAATATTTCTCTGGATATAAATATTATTGTGTTATTAGTAATCTATTATAATGAATCAATGTTGTTGTTTGTACATATATACATAAATACAAACTACATCTCTTTATCTCTCTATAATGTATATATAGTTTATATATTGTGTTGTTTTTATTATTAATTCATATATATAATATGTTGTTGTATATATATATATATATACTGATGATATTAATTGTTGTTATTATTAACTTACTATAAATATATACTATAAACTATTGGTACAAATTCATAACACGACACGTACACATACAACATCACTTTTTCGTGTAATACATTTTCATTTGTATATATTTAATCTTATATTATTAATTATTAATATTTCACACAAAAAAAATCAATTTGCACTGTGCTCATTTTTCTTTCTATTTCATTTCATATATTTTTCATCTAACAAAACATTTGGTAAGGGAGACTCTCTCATTAATAACAAATAAAGGTAAATGTTCACTAAGCAAGCAGTTCTCTGTCACGTTTTATTTTTTAGTAAGTATACGTAGCCGCAAAAACTAACAAAGAAAATTCTTCTATAATAGTAAGTACTAAAAAGGTGGTGCGTAATGTTGACTAAAGTAAATAGGTCAAAAGTTATGAATAACTTCAAAACTGTTAGAAGAAGATGATGATTTGGATGAAGAATGTGAGTCAAAATGTTTTGTGTCAAACATAAATTCTTCTTCTGATAATTCTTCTTCCTCATGATCAGGCATTGCTGATATATCTAACGAAAGAGATTTCGGTTCTGGAGAATCTTCTTTACTAGCCTGTAAAAGTAAAGCTGTCGTAGCTGCAGATAGTGAAGTACTAGATACCGTCATTGCACTAGAAATATTGGATGCTAGAGTTGTCAATGTTGATGCTGTTGTTGAAGGCATTTTGTTGTTGTCTGTAGTTGGAGTTGAAGAAGCAGAAGCAGGAGGTTGTGACAATTGGAAAGAAATACTGCCACTTGAACTTGCTTTTGGTGATGATGATGGTTCTGCTAAAGTTGAGTCTTCCTCTGGAAATAAATATAGTGTAAGAAAAATTCAAGGTCGTATCATACATAATAACAAGCCAAAATTTTTACATATATACATACCTGATGAACATTGTAGAAGATCTTTAGGTAATAATTTAGCTATGGGACCAATGAGAAATGCAAGATTTGACATCAAAAAGATTAACGTGAGCAAATCTATCGATGAACCTAGTTTTGCTAAAAGTACCCAAATGGTCGCCATTCCAATAGTCCACTGTCAAAATAAAAAGAATATCATTCAAGACCATGTATAAGGTGGGTAAAATCCAAAAAACTGAATTCATTGTACTTTATCAGCCATGAATAAAACAGCCTTGAAAAAATTTTGACCTCAAGAGTCAATAATTCGGAAAAAGAGTCTTAAAATATAAATGGGAATACTATTCTTTTGCATCTTATTCTGCCAATTAATTTTGTTTGCTACAATTTAAGAGAAAAGAATTTTGACGCTTCAATGAATAAAACTGACGATGAGTAACTTGACTGTTCTATTATAAGTAAAGATAAATTGTATTTTGTCACTTGAAAATGACCGATTTTTCATCAAAACGTATTTTGTGTTACATATGTTCATGACACGAGTTTTCTTCTGAAGAACGTTAACTCTAAATTTAAAGACAAAAATATCCTATATGCAGTTTGTATAAAAATGCATGCACCTAATGCACTATAAGTACATAGTACACACGAGACACACGTCTTTATGTTCTTACAACAGACTTTATGTTGGAATTTTTGGCAAAATCTCAACAATTATGTCGTCTCAATGTGTGATGCGTCGTCTTTCTTTTTTTATAATACTTTTGTGTACTCAAACTGAAACATGTTAAATGCCTAATGGCAAAGGCAAAACAAGGTGCCAGATTTGCTGCGTCATTCATTCATTATAATACGAAACAAACAACAGTCTAAAAGAAATAGTCGAAAAAAAATCAAAGACATGACAAAGTCAAAACAATAAAAAATATATTCCTATGTACTACAACGTGTATATCACAAGTACAAAAAAGATATTCAATGAGTGTTGTTCAATATAATGACTTACAAAAATATGATTTTCATTTCTATAATTTGTCCAAGCTGTAAATAAGGTTTTTCCAAGATTACAAGTTGCTTGCTCCATGTCATATGATGATAATGTCACCCAGCCCTATACGATCGAGAGAAATAAAAAAAATTATATAGGACTAACTACTATCTTTCGTCTCATACTCATTGATAAAATATAAATAATAACCTCATGATCTGGAGGATCAACAAGAACTTCTGGACGAATTCTATGAGCCCATAAATATTTTAAATAGTAACATAAAAGAGCTAATGATAGGACACATAGTGGTCTTTGTTTTGTTAGGAACCTTTAGAAAATACATAAATTAAAATAGCTAGCTTCATATTTTTAAGATTTTTTAATATTTTTTAGTAAATTAAAAGTACCATAAACAACAATTAAGAAAAAGAAGAGCTCCAGTAGACTTGAGAGGTTTTGTCCACATTAGTAAATTGACTAGAGATGCATCCATCACTTTTTTAAAGAATAAATGCTGATCAGCTGATTCAAGTTTACACTGTGTAATACAATGTTGATGTTGTAAATAAACAAAAATATCACTGAATTCACCTTGACTAAATTTTTATGAAATACTTTAAAATGTAATAGAGAGCTAAAAGCTTAATTACGTCTTCATAATCAAATGATTAGTTAGACACAGGCTGACACAACATTTTTATTTGCACTACAGCAAAAACTTTTTAGTATTTAACTTCTCACTTCTATACAGCAAGTTGCGTGTGACTCATATGACTCAATGTGCGTCTTTCTTTTCTATATGATCTCAATCTAGTAGTATAACACTTTTAACATTGTGAAGCATACAATATAACTTGATACTTGTGTGAGTGAATATGGACTAGCATATAGTAGATAAATTGCCAATAAAGAATACAATGTCATCGTATTCTGCTATGCGTTACAAATTGTCTCTAATTATATATTTATGCATATGACATACATGTAAATTAACATGCTATGTGTACATTAATTGAATATTCATAAATTTATTCAAATAAATCACAACTTCTAATTAATGAACCAAAATTAAAAAATCCAGAGCCACTTAGGGTAAGCATAACTTCTTCAGTAGATCTGAGACATATTGACTCTCCCTGGAAATTTGGTTCAGAGTAAACTGTCCAATTTGAGTAGCCACTTGTGACAAATGAACGTACAGGAAAAGGTAATGATGCTAATGCAGCTCCAGTTACAACTAATTCTTGTCCAGTAAATGTTCCAGCAGAATGTAATACAATGGCTTTTATACTTGTGTCTTCAACTCCAATTCTTTTAATTGATCTGACTCGTGCCATACTATCAAGAGTAATTTGATCAGAAGTACACCAAGTTTCAGGGTGAGTAGAATATCCTAAACTACCTGTGTAGTTTGTTTCCCAATGCCAAGCCCAACTAATTCAAAAAGTTTATTTAAAGCTAAATAAAATATGTACAATTGTAAATTTTCTATGTAAAGTTTCCCAACAAGCTCTGTTGAACTTGCATTAAATTAACATCAGGAATACTTCCTCTAAATGTTAGAGTATTTGCAAATTCTACATTAGGTTGGCCGTATAATGTAAATTCTGGAATAAATCCTTGCACAAAATATAGATTGATGATAGAAATAAATAATGATGCTACAAAACACACTTTTTGGGACATGATTATTGAATCTTTTTCTCTTTCAACTCAAATGTATGTCTACTAAATATCTACAAAATTGAAGAGTTATTTAAAATGAAATATATTTTATATATTACACAGCAAATCTGTAAAAATTATCACCTCTACTACACTTGAAATTTCAAGTTTCATATAATAAGTAACCATCAATAATATCTCATCAACAACAACTTCAAAATTATAGATAATACATACATAGAGAATGATGTAAATGGAATTAGATTTTGACTTTATTAATAATAATAATGGTGCAATAAAACATTTTATTACATTACAGAATATGTAAATTAAGTAATTTTTCAGAAATTTTGAATCCAACCTTTAGTCATGTAAAGTCAATTCATTTTTTAGCCACATGTTCCTCTTCTAATACTTAAACTAAATCCTCCTGAAACACAAGATTGGCTGCAACACTCACTGTGACGATAACAATAATTACCATTTGAACGACACTAGAATATAATGTACAGAAAGAATTAACAAAAAAAACAAAATTATAGAATCTCATAATATCAGGCTTATTTTACTAGTTTATACTTACATTGTTAGAAGTTGGATAACGTTCATTGTTGGAAGATACGTCTCCATTGACTTGAGAAATGATTACTATCAAGGCAAACACCACAAGAATTTTTGTAAATTGCTTCATTATTGAAGATCAAATTTGTTTTTAGTTAGAAGAAGAGAGATATAGAATTTGAAGTCCAACTATGTAAGATGTTGAGTTCGAGAATGAAGTCAAAGAATTTATATCATTGAGACAAGATAAGAAGAAAACTCACCAGAAAGAATTAAGATTCTGGTTTCTTGTGCCCACGGGCAGTTCCATGAAATCTATATTTGTCCAACTTGTTTACTTTACACAGAGATAAAAGTACAAAATAAATACAAATACCCAAAGAAATATGTACATATAACTTATTACATGTCTAATATCACGACTTTATCATGATTTATGAATGTTTCTCTGTCTTCATAATAGGTATTATGTCATCACTTATTTTCTGGACAAGCTATAGAAGTTGAAGGAAGGTCACATTTCATAATGTCTCTTGAGATTTTTTTTAGAAAAGTCTGAATAATAAATTTTATGATTTTGATTATCTTCTTGTTCAAAAATATTTTAAAATTTTTCTCTAAATTTTCAATTTCCTATTTATATCATCTAACTTCTGGCTACTTGCCATCATCACTCCTTTTCCTTCAACACTTCCTCCTTTGCAAAATGTCATCGTTCTCAATTAATTGCCACGTATTTCATGCCACGTCAAAGAGTAAATCGTCAAATTCATTTTATCAAATTATATTTGACAGTACACACCTTGAATTTATTTCTTACAAATATTTTGAATTATAAAAACAGCTTACAATTTTATTATTGCCTTTGTAAAAAAATAGCAATAATGAGAATTACTTTAGTACTAAGCATATTCTTAGTTTTAAATTTACTATTTGTCATTGATCCTGTTTGCTGTGAAGAAACTGATAATACTAATAATGAAGAAGAAAAAGTTTCTGGAATCGTGACAGAGGATCTGGATGATGAAGATAATGATGGTGGAACTACATCAGAAGAGACTAATAATGATGAGAATGAAAAGGAAATTATATCTGGCAACATGACTATAAGGTTAAAATTTTTTTTAAAACAAAAATTAATTAAATCCTTTTTTATATTCTATATTCTTTATTTATACTTACTTTTATAGCCCATTGACAAATGCTGTAGTAGGTAGAAGACGTCCTAAAAAACCAGCCACAAAAAAGAAGAAGACAGGAGCTGATGAAATTTTAAAAGAGTTTGCTGATCTTCGACAGCATCTTCAAGATACAAAATATAGTGATACAATTTATCTTGTTGGTAGTCCAGAAGCCAACAATTTTCTTTATTCTTCTTTGACAACTGGGAATGAAACAATTATGGGTCATTCCAAAGATGATAAAATTTCAAAACTCTCCATAGACTCTGGAATTGACACAGCTTACTATGTCTACAATTCTGCCAATAAATTGGATATTGTTGGAAGCTATTATGAATATCTAGTAGCTGAAGATGGTGAAAATTTCAAACTCATTCTGACCTTAGATTATGAACCCGGAAATGTCAACGTCACCATACAAAGACTAAAAGAAGCTGTAGCTCATGCTTCTAGTATGTTAAATGAACCCATTCACTATTATAAAAGTATTGGTTTAGTCATTCGTCCACTCAACAAGAATATTACCAATAATAATAATGATGATGAGACTCCAGCCAAGATTAAATCAAAAGTGATTTCATATTTGAATAGTTTCAAGCCAACTTTTACAAATTTAGTATATCTTCTTAATCCAACAAGAATAGTTTATCAAGATCCTAATGCAAGTAAAACTTCAGAAGAAGTTGATAAATTAGTTTATGATACAATTCGTTCTACTCCTAGACTTTCTTCAATTCCTTTTAATTATTTAGTATCTGATGACATGAGAAATGTTGCAGATGAATTATATACTAAATCATATTCTAAAATGGAAAAACAAATTAGTCATATTACTAAAAGATTAGAGTCATATTGTTTTAAATTAGTAAATGATAAACATAAAGATATTTTTGAATTATTTGATGATATTGATAAAATATATCATGGTAGTTTAGCTATGTGGGATGAAGCTAAGAAAACTTCAAATTCACGTAATAAGGCAATACAAATAGTAAAAGGAATTAATACTGGTTTAGAGAAAGCACGTATAGGCCCAAGTGTAGCTTCTTCAAAACATTTAAAAGAACTTTTAGCTGAAGGTCAATTAATGGAATTTTTATGTAGTTTAACATATTCTAATGCTAAACCACTTGATTGTAATTTTGATGCTGAAAAATTACTTGCTCCATTAAAAAATTGGGCTTCAAACGCCTTGACTGCTAGAGCTTTACTTCACATGCAAATACAAACACATGATAAAATTAAATGGGAACATGCTGATAAAGCTAAATATCTAAAAAGAGGAATAGAAGGACAAGTAATAACAGTTCAAAATTTTCAAACTGTACGACATAATGCATGGGCTTGGTTAGGTGTAGTTTCTAATGATATTGATTTGAAAAGATTATCAGTTCCATTTATAACTACTTTGGTTCATTATACAAATGCATTACTAGAAGGTAGTATTTATGAATCAAATTGGAAAACTGTAGAATGTAATTCAAATTATATGTATGTATGGGGTCGAGTTGTAAAAACTAGTGAACTTCAAGCTCTTTATGATCGTTGTCATCCAAAAACTTTATATGTTTTTGTAACACGTACATTTTTATTTGATTCCAATTTTGGTGCTCGTGGTAAAGCTCTTAATCTTTATATTGCAGCATACAAAATTTCTACTAAAGATGAGAAATATTTTATTAATTTAAGTGGTTTTAAAGGAAAGAAAGATCAAACAGGAGGCAACAGTGGAGCGTTAATTGGAATTTATAATGAAAATGAATTCAAATCATTAGTTAAAAATATTTATGTAAATGGTGGCAATGGTGGTGGAGCATCACAAAGTGGCGTAGATGGTTATGTCGGAAGCTCAGGTTCTAATGCTCAAATACCTCCAGTACTTCAAGGTGATAAAGATGGTGAAGCAAGTCTTAGAGCAGCCAAAGTTAATTATGATGTAGTTAGAAAAGATACTAGACCATTTCCTTTTTGGAATTGTGACTTTGTTTATCGTATACACGGAGGTAGTGGTAGTAGTGGTAAGTAAACATGAAAACAATTTTTTCTTCTTCTTTTTTATTATTATTATAGCTACAACCAAAGAAAAGGCAAGTATTTAGTTGATAGAAAGTACTGATTAGATTGGCTACGAATACAAGTTCATACTATGATTTAGTCTTAAACAGTAAAGATAAAAGTACTGAGTAGACTAGTTAGATGTTAGGTTAGGAATACGAGGAGGAAAGCTGAAAGATTGACTGTTAGAGATTACGTTAGGATTACGAGTTCATTATGGACCTACCTTAAGTTAGGAAAAGCCAGCCTTAGTTAGGAACAGGTTAACTAATAAGCTACCGACTATTTTAGCTAGAGCTTAGGCTAGGAATATGAAGTCATTGGACCTACCTTAAGTTAGGAAAATGACTAGATTAGTTAGAGGTTAAGATAGGAATATAAGTTCGTAGCAAGGTTAGCTGATAAGTTAGTCAGTAACTTCTCAGCTAACCTTGCTACGAACTTATAAGTGAAATTTTTATCTTAACTTTTTGTTTTAGTGACATTTCATTGTCACCATTGCATTCCCCATGTCCGATTACATCAGAAAAGTTACTTTCTGTAATTTTTTTGCCA
>VCNE01000064.1:0-18170 GCA_009869805.1 Oncopodura yosiiana | reverse complement strand
CTTATAAGCAGATTCCACTGTAATTTTTTGGAATAAACCTTAAAAGATGTCAAAAGACTGTCCAATACTTCTGTGTAAAGTGAGAGTTAGCCATTCCTACCCAAAAGTAGCTAAAGATGAGCTAATGCAATAGGAAAAATTCATAGAGTTCGTAATTCTTAGCAAAGTAAAAGTCCAACTTCCTTTTCTCTTGCTTAGTTACACAGAGTCTTAGGTTACATCTTTGATTTTATGTTCATCTTCACTCTCTTCATTCACCCTCGTCTCCACCTAAAAGAAAGTTGACGAGAGAAGACAGGAGAAATAGACATACATAAAAAAGCAACAAGGCATAAAATTTCTTGCTCAATATGACATTGAAGACTTGTTCGTTGTTCACCTTCTGCTGGTACTTTTGCTATAATAAAAAGAGCGATTGTGCAATCCATTGTTCAACTGAAATAGTGCAAGTGCAAGTGAAGTTCTCAAATCCAGAGTTGCAGTAGGGAATAAAAGTTTTGTAGATATGACCAGAGAGCTGGAGGAAAAATGGATAAATTCTAGCTAATGTCCTTTGGGAATATGGCTCAAAGCTTATCTGCATCCAACTCTACTTCTCTCTTCTTTCCCATGGTTCATATATGAGATGACATTGACATTGTAAAATAGAAACTAAACCGCAGTACAGTACAGTTGTCATAATTCTACTAAAAACTAGGGATGGTACATTACAGAGAAAATTAGCAACTCAATCAAATCACCATAAAATTGTTACTTGGTGTATTTAGACAGGCACAATATCCTAAATAGAGGAAGCTCAACTTTTTTCTCTGTGTAGAGATACGATAAAATAATATGAAATTGGAAAAGGGAAAATTGGTTATAAACTCGTAAAATAAAGTAGAGTTGAGAATGTCAATGTTTATATAAAATCGAACGAGGAAGAATATAAGCAGGAGAAGGGTTATATATTTTTGTGTGTTTGCTGGGATGAGGTTTCTGTGAGCGTGAATATCTTTATGGCATATTTTTATTAGGAACTGGATGGATGAGTAAATGACAATATTATTTTTTGATTTTCTCAAAGTTTCAAGGGGATAAAATTGGTTTACCTTTTAGCAGTAAATGGAAATCAAAATGCAATTTTAAAATTTAAATGTTTTTTCTTGTAAAGTGTAATTAGTCTTACACTATGAGTTTAAACTGGAGTTTATTTTCAAAGGTTGTTAGAAATATCTTGAGCATTGTGACATTATAATTTAATTCATATAAAATTAAGAATACTGCTAGCACTTTTAAAGTTAACTTACTTCCTAACTTAGGCCTTCTTATTAATAGTCAGTGTGTGCAATTCGATTACGTGTGGAGTATTATGAATTCCTTAAAATTTTGCTAAGGGATATACATTAGTTTCTAAATATGTATTAGCTTAATAGCTACATATATAATTGACCAATAAAAAATCAAAGTATTTGTGTGCAGTGGTCAAAACTCAAAAATCTCATAGTAGAATCATTTTATTTAAATGAAATGTCATTTAAAGTAATGTCAATATATATATTTTTCACATAGCAAAATATTTATTAAACTTTCTCCTTATTTTTATATGTACTATTCTTAGCATTCTCTTCATAAGCAGTATTATTTCTAGCATTGGTTTCATATGTACGACTATTTTCACTATTTTTGTCATAAGCATTGAAATTAAGCTTAGGAGTTTTACGACACCATGTTGCATTATTTTGATGAGAGTAGTAGTCCACAAATGAGAGAACATCTAAATATAAACACACAGCATAAACCATTTAGACTAATTAAATTATTCTCACTATAACAAATTGCACCTGAATGTAAAAGACTTGTGTAGTAGACAACTCTTAATTGTAATTCTCGATCGATTATTCCACCATAACTTGTAGTACCAAGCTGTGTATATTGCTTTTGACTAGAATCCAATATTATCAATGGGCCTAAATGCAATCATTACATTTAACTCACAATCTTATGCTAAAATTATATATAGTGGTCACCTCCAGAATCTCCTTTGCCAGCATTTCTACCTTTATCAAAACCTAAGCAAATGACTCTATCAGAAATCCCAGCTTTCTCACTAAATTTTTCTTTAGTATATATCAACTTTCTTCTACGACATTCTTCCAAATCCCTAATAGTCAAATCAATTTTTTTCAATTCTGCCGAGCCACTTTTAGGATTCTGATGCATCAGTTCTTCCCCAGCCAATTGCCTATTTAAATTAAATTATTAAAATTAATACCACTAAAAAGATTTTTTATTTAGTACCGTAGCATTCCTGTTGATCACAAATGGAGCCCACTTGTCAATTTCAGTACTTCGTGGTAAACAAACTGGAACGAATTGACTATCACTAAATTCCAAATGGTCCTTTAGCTTAATGAGAGCGATATCATACTCATTTCTTATTAAGGTAGAAACATTCTTCTGTGACTCAAGATATAATGGATGACCAATAATAGATTGTACTTTTAATTCTATAGCTTTTGGATCTTTGGCTTTGACATAGTGAATATTAAATTTTGCTGATTTGATTTCTTTGGCAGTAAGGAATCTTGTTTTGGGTCGATCGACAACTACAGTGAGCAGCCTAGGAGGAACCTTATTTCATTATATAGCAAAGATATTGATTGAGATACTTATGTATATATATGAGTAACAAACCGTGAGAATCATTAAAGAATTTATTATAGAAGCCCCACATCCACTAGACTTTCCACTATTTTCATCATCATTTTTATCAATTTGTAGACGGACCATAAATGGAAACTCGTATGGTGTAGCTATTTCTCCACCTTGGATTCTTCCTTTTTCTAATTGCAAATCTCCAAAGAGTCCACAGGCTATGAAATGACATAAAAAATTTAATTGAATTCATAGACTAAAAAATCTTATATTAAATTACTGCAGTCTTGTCGTTCATCACGTTGAGAATTAAATCCAGTCCATAAGCATTTTCCATTCGATTCACATTCAGTTGACTTTTTTGTATCAGTAGACTTTAGAGCTAGAAAAACATAGAGAAGAGAACCAATTATTATTATTAGTACAATTACTACAATGATAATGCTTATGGCTATTTTCTTCTGACGTGGATTCATCTTTGCCAACTTTTTCCTTTGCCATTTTGACGACTGTTGCTGGAGCTGGAGACTTGTGATTTAGCATTAGCATGACAACTTTTGTAAAAGATCTTTATATGTCATAAATGCACTAATTAGTATATTGTTGTCTCCAATGTGTTATCAACAAATGAGTTCCACGTATTTTATACAAGTCCTTGCAATATCATATTATCGGAAAGGATTGAGCTACCTATGATTTAGTCTGTAATGCAACGTGATTGATTGGCATTTTTTGTAGCATTATGTAAATACTATTGTAAATTGATAATAAAAGTAGTAATAATTTTCAGTAAGCATGAGCTTAGCTTTCACGTGTGCATGTTCTCGCGAGTAAACGTGTGAATCAGGAATGAGTAAACTGACATTGATATCGCAAGCCAGAGAAATGAAAACAAGTACTTGACATCCAAATAAACACGTCACTTGCTCATTAATATAAAAGGAGATTTGACTAAAGCAGACTCAGGCATTTACTAATTATAATCAATTAGGCTGCCAGTGTAAAGGAGTAGCTGGTGACATATTTTTCTAATATGAATAAAGTGATATTATTTTCGCTATTTGTGGTGGCATTAGCTGTCGTTCCTTCAGGTGAGTTAATATTTGTGCCCGTTGCCTAATTTGAACGTGTTTCTAAAATTGGCATATTATTTAGCATTGCCACAAGGTCTTAGCTGTGAAGAAGCATACTTACCAGGTATAATATAAATCTTTATAACCAAATGCCATATTAAAATGGAAGACTTGAGAATTTCTTTCCAGAATCACTTAAGTCGTAAGATTATCAGCCATAGCTTTAGAGAGGAAGTCAAGTCGCACAAATCTTAAGCCTATCGAGTAATTTGCTATTCTTAGATATAAATGATTTGTTACTCAGGATAGCAAATTACTCCATACGCTTAAGATGTGTATGCTAGACTTCCTCTCTTAATAGCTGATAATCTTAAGACTTGAGTGATTCTGGAAAGAAATTCTCCAGTCGTCCATTACTCCATGGAGTTTGCTTGCTAACCAAAGTAATAGCTAGTCCTAAAATACTATAATTTAAATGAATTGATGGCTTATAGATGACCAAAGAGAAGACTGTATGCCCGATGGTGGCGATGAAGCTACATGTAGAAGTAGAAATTGTGTTTGGTGTCCAACTCAATTAGGTACACCATGGTGTTATTTCCCACCAATACAGATGACCAAAGAGAAGACTGTATGCCCGATGGTGGCGATGAAGCTACATGTAGAAGTAGAAATTGTGTTTGGTGTCCAACTCAATTAGGTACACCATGGTGTTATTTCCCACCAAGTCAATTAACTCCTCCAGGATATAGAATGGTTGGCCAACCTATAAACACTGGCAATGGATGGAGGTACATTAAATCTAAAGGTTTTATAAATCACACATTAATACGATTTTATTTACAGAGTCAATTTAGAACAAGCTGCAGCCAGTCGCATGGAACCAAAATGGCCTAATGAATCTCGAACACTTACACTAGTAGCTGAATTTCAATCAAACTCTCGTCTCCGTATTAAGGTCAGTTTTAAAAATAACTTTAATTCCTCTTTAAGTGGTTTATGGTTTATACATAAACTAATCTCCTCTTGATTTATTTTAGATTACTGATGATAGACCACGTTGGGAAGTACCACTTGTAATTAATCCACCAACTGATAGCAATACCAATCTCCTTGTCTCCGTATTAAGGTCAGTTTTAAAAATAACTTTAATTCCTCTTTAAGTGGTTTATGGTTTATACATAAACTAATCTCCTCTTGATTTATTTTAGATTACCGATGACAGACCACGTTGGGAAGTACCACTTGTAATTAATCCACCAACTGATAGCAATACCAATCTCCTTTACGAAATGGAATTTCTCAATAATCCACTCTTCACATTTAGAATAAAACGTCGCTCAAGTGGTCAAGTGATTTATGAAGCTGGTGGCTCTGCTGGAAGATTTGTTTTCTCTGATCAATACATTACTCTATCATGGAAGCCAGCTACAGATAATGTTTATGGACTTGGGGAAAATGAGCAACAAAGTTTGAAACATGATTTCTCTAAGAATATGACATTCCCACTTTTTAGTAGAGATTTAGCACCTGAAGGTCATTATAATCTTTATGGTACTCATCCACATTTAACTGTTTTGGAATCTGATGGCAATGCTCATGCAATGGTTATCGTCAATAGTAATGCTCAAGAGTTTCATATGACTCAAGGAGCTAGTGGACCACAAATTAGATATATTACTATTGGTGGTTTATTAGACATGTATTTCTTTTTTGGACC
Organism: Oncopodura yosiiana; assembly: GCA_009869805.1. Taxonomy (NCBI): domain Eukaryota; kingdom Metazoa; phylum Arthropoda; class Collembola; order Entomobryomorpha; family Oncopoduridae; genus Oncopodura; species Oncopodura yosiiana. The sequence continues at coordinate 12,740 of VCNE01000064.1, read as the reverse complement.
AACTCCTGACAACACTGTGCAACAATACACACAGGTATTATATTTATTTTAGCACCAACTTTTATAGAAAGAAATTATATAGCAATTTTGTTATAGATGGTCGGTAGAGCTGAAATGCCCCCATATTTTGCATTAGGATTCCAACTTTGTCGTTGGGGTTATAATTCTCTAGAAAATATGCAAGCTGCAGTAAATCGCACAGCTTTTTATGGCATTCCTCAAGATGTTCAATATGGAGACATGTAATTAATTAATTAGGTTAATTAGCTTAATTTGAAAACATTCTAATCAAAATATCTCTATATAGTGACATTATGGACCGAGCTCTCGACTTTACAGTTGACCCCATCAATTTCGCCGGCTTACCTCAATACGTTTTAGACCTTAAATCTAGAGGTATTAAATTCGTTACAATTCTAGATCCAGCAATTAGTATTGGTGAGCCAGCAGGAACTTATGAAGCATTTGAGCTTGGGATATCAAATGGATGTTTGGATTAAAGACACTGATAATAGTACACCTGTCGTAGGCCACGTTTGGCCTGAAGATCCAACATATTTTCCTGACTTTTCTAAACAATCTACAAGAGAATGGTGGACACATCTCATTACTAAATTCCATGATTTAATTGCTTATGATGGACTCTGGATTGATATGAATGAAGTAGCTAATTTTGATGATGGGGATATTGATGGTTGTGAGTATAATCAATGGAATAATCCACCTTATATGCCTGGAGTTAAGGATTTCCTTATTAAGAAAACACTTTGTATGGATCATATTGATGTTACTTCTATTCAATATAATACTCATTCACTTTATGGATGGTTTCAATCAGAACCAACGTTATTGTAAGCTCAATAAAATAATTTAGTAAAATTCATCTACTTATTATTTTTAATATTTTTTATATAGAGCTACAAGACAAGGTACTGGTAAAAGAACTCTCGTCTTATCTCGCTCCACATTTTTGGGAAGTGGCAAATGGGCTAATCACTGGCTTGGTAATTACAACTTACTAATTAATAATAATTAAAATGACATTTGAGGAAGGCTACTTAGCTTAGTTAGAGCACTCTCTTTAAAAGGGTAAGGTTCTGGGTTCGATTCCCAGCTAGAGTAATTTTTAACAGTAGTCAATATTTATTTGGTGTATGAAATCTCATTTTTTGTAAGCTAATTTTACCACTAGAGTTAATCTATCATTACTTTCTAATTGTAGGAGACAATTGGTCATTATGGACAAATCTCCACTATTCAATTATCGGCATGTTGCAATTCAATGCTTTTGGAATACCATTTGTTGGTGCAGACATTTGTGGTTTTATTTATGAAGCAGAGGAAGAAATGTGTCAAAGATGGCAAGAGTTAGGAGCTTTCTATCCCTTTAGTAGAAATCATAATATTATCGGAACTAGAGATCAAGACCCAGGAAATTGGGGTCCAGAAGTTGCTGCAAGTTCTCGTGAAGCTCTAATGGTTCGCTATACAATGATTCCATATTTGTATACATTATTCTACCATCATCAAATTAGTGGCAGTACTGTCGTTAGACCAATGTGGTATGAATATCCTAATGATGTCAATACTCGTGGAATCGATCGTCAATTCTTATGGGGCAAAGGCTTACTAATTACTCCAGTTTTGGACCAAGGTCATATTTCTGTAAGAGGTTACTTTCCAGATAACAGAGTTTACAGCTATTACACTGGAGAAGAAGTTAGAACTCGTGCTGGATTCCAACAGCTTAATGCTCCTCGTTCATTTATCCCAGTTCATGTAATATTTTTAAAATTAATAATATTGATTGGTGATGATTGTTAATTGATTGTTGTAATAATGATTTTCATAGGTTCTTGGTGGCAACATTCTTCCAACTCAAGAGCCAGCAGTTAACACACAACTCTCTAGACAAAATCCTCTAGGTTTAATTGTTGCTTTAGATGATACTGGAAAAGCGACTGGAAATATGTTTTATGATGATGGAGACTCACTTGGAAATGTTGAGAGACGTGCCTACTATTATGGAAACTTTACTGCTGAAGAAAGTCTTTTGACAGTTAATGTAGAAAATAATGGTTATAATGCCATTGGTCAATTACGCTGGCAAAAAGTTAGAGTTTTAGGAGCTAGACCAAATATTAATAGAGTTAGTGTCAATGGAATGACTCATAATGACTGGGAGCAAAGTATCAATTCTGGAGAGTTAGTCATTACTAATATTAATATGCCGGCTAACTCCGCTTTCTATATAACGTATAATTAAAATAATGTAAGAGAGGAAATAAATGTTTTATGATGCTGGAAATTTAAATTTTAATAAAGAATGTAAATGAATAATATTTAATTAAATGTGTGTTAAGATTTCTGGTGGACAAGTGACATTTGAGGGAAACAGGATTTCCATAACTTCTCGAATAGTTAATTTCTGTAAGAAGGAATATGAAATGTATTTAGTTTTAGCATGAAGCCAATCTATAGAACTTACATTCAATTCAACATTAAGAGCTAGCCGTACTTTCTCAACGTACTCAAGTCCAACTAATTAAAATGTGCAAATGATTAGCTAATTACATCAGTTTTAACTCAATATATATACTCACCTTCTTGCCACTCTGAAATGTAAAAGTATGCTAAACTATTTTAAATCTGCATGTAGTTATAAATTAAATTTATTCCTACCTCGGTCAAAATTTTGTTTAAAATTGGCATTCCATGCATCTGTATTTTAACATTTATATTTTGAACTAAATCTTATTTTTTCAAAATCATATTTAATTAGCGTGTATGTACCTTGATCCCAAGATTCTTCATTCACTGCAAAATTTCCCAATTGAAAAGTCACTGTGTCAAAACTTACATGAGTAATATTCAGACTTCTGAGACGAGCACTACATTTAAGTAAAAAAATATAAGCATTGTTTTACGTTGTGATCAAACTAAGTCATAGTAAATTACATTGTCCCAATATTAATTATTAAACTTGCGTTTCCTTTAATGTAGAAATTGCGAACACGAGCCATCAACTCTCCTAAAAACGGCATTGTAAATTTTAAATGTATTCATATCACTTATTTATAAAAGTCTCAACCTGAGCCAACAAAATCTCCACTGGGAAAAGTTTCTGAACTAAATGGACTGCCATCAATGTGTCCTGTGGCAGAATAGCTGTCAAGTGAAACGACTGCTTCTTCGATCCTAAAGAATATTTTACCAGAAAATCTTAACGCTGTCAACTTATATAAAAATCTTACCAGCCTTCAAAATCGATTCGACCTGTCAAAATTGTGTAATTATATCCAAAGTGAATAGTAGAGAGACCTGAGTAAATATAAAAATGAGAGTAATACTAAAATGAATATGAGCTTAATGTATTTTAACCTTCAGCAAATCCTCCACTAAAATCATAAACAAATAAAATTAAGTTGCAGTAAGAAAGTTACGTTAAAATTTTAATCAATGAGCTTCACCTTTGAATTGCCACCTTCATTGAAAAATAGCATAGGAGGAATTGTCACATTGAAAGGACCTCTCTCGATTATTAGTGAGTCCGAAATTGGACAGTGTGGCCAATGTCCATCACTGGGTGACAGATATAGTGCAGAGGCTCCAATAGCAAACAAAGTTACTAAGAGAAGTTTTTTCATATTTAAATTTTACAATTTAAGCTGATAAATTAACAGAGTGGGTATCAGTAACAAATTAAAGTTTTAAAATGAAGATGTGTTGCAGATATATATGTAAACCAAAATTACTAGGAATTTCCATTTACTGAATTTAATCTACATCAGCTACATATTGCAATTAATGTTTTCATTTGAAGGTTAAGTATTAATAACATAAATATGCTTTTACATGATTAGTACTTCAACTTTTCATTTCTGATGCTCATCTTCACTCGTATTTAGTTTATTAAATTGATGTAAATAGTATACACGCGACTTTATAAACAAATTTCAATTGTAGTAAATATAATGTGTTATTAATATTAATTTTAATTATTGTCAAATTGAATAAACTCTTGAAAGTGCTAAATTAGTATGTCTCAGGTGGACATGTTGAAGGATTAGATGGATACAAAATTTCCAAAAGTTCTGAAAGAGTGAATTTCTGCAATGAGAAATGAATATGAAATGTATTTAGTTTTAGCATTATGAAACTAATGAGAACTTACATTCAATTCAACATTGAGAGCTAGTCTCACTTTTTCAACATACTCAAGACCAACTATAATTAAAATATTTACATGATTGGCTAATTTCATAATTTTTAACTCAATATATATACTCACCTTCTTGCCACTCTGAAATGCAAAATTATACTAAATTATGTTAAACCTGCATATAATTATAAATTAAATTTATCTTTACCTCGGTCGAAATTTTGTTTAAAATTGGCATTCCAAGCTTCTGTAATTGTAACGTGTTTGTATTAAACCACATTTCGTAATTATGATAGTAAATGGCTAAAATTTAATCGGGGTACAAAAAAATTTAAAGTTGCAACTAAAGTTTCAGTGAACTTTGTTTAATCTAGCAACAAAAAAACTGAAACTTGCAACTAAGTAAATAACTCTTACAAGCTTATGTAAAAAGGTATTATGCCTTTAAAAAATGTCATTTGCAGATATAATATATAAGTTAAACGTCCGTATTACTTCTAATAACTGCACGGGGCACTATTCAAAACTTTTACTTTAAGACCCGGTACTAACAGAGGCCTGGAGTTGCTAGAAAAAATACGGTATGAAGTTTTTCCAGTTCTCGTAATCAATGTTAGTGATAAATGTAGACATTTTCACCTTTGTGTTGTCTAAAACTGCAAATACTCAAATACAGTAATGTTGACTTCAAGTTTTTTCTCAGCTATCAAAGGCATTGTTGAGGTAGCGAATATTGTACTTATTTTGTTGCATTACTAAACTTTTTGTTGCAAGTTTAATTTTATTTCTCGTACACTATTTTGTTGCAAGTTTAATTTCATTTGTAGGGTTGAAATAAATTGTTGCAACTTTCATTTGTTTTGTTGCAAAATCATTTAAATTTGTTCAAAATTTAATTTTTTTTTGTACCCCCACTAAATCCATGTCATAGTAAATTACCTTGATCCCAAGATTCTCCGTTGACTGCAAAATTTCCCAATTGCAAAGAAATGCTGTCAAAACTGATCTCACTGATGTTAAGTGATCTCAAATAAACCCTACATTTATTATACATTTAGACTCTACTTTTTGATCAACCCAATTCATAATATTACTTCCAGCACTGAGGGCCCATACCAACACATGTAATAGCAGTTCCTCTTACATAAAAATTTCGAACACGAGCCATTAATCCTCCTAAAAACTAAATTGTAAATTTTTCATGTGACTTAATTTATTTATAAAAGTCTCAACCTGAGCCAACAAAATCTCCACTTTGGAAAAGTTTCTGTACTAAATGGACTGCCATCAATGTGTCCTGTGGCTGAATAGCTGTCAAGTGAAACGACAGCTTCTTCGACCCTGAAAAATGTATCACATGAAAGGATCTTAAAATTAAAATCTACATATATGAAAGTCTTACCAGCCCTCAAAATCTTAAAATTGAAATCTACATACTATATATGTATATGAAAGTCTTACCAGCTCTCAAATTCAAGTCGACCTGCCAAGATTATGTATCTGTATTCAAAGTGAATAGTAGAGAGACCTGAGAGTAAAAAATTGAACATATACTATAGTTTGGAAATATTTTGAAAATTCTATTTCATTAACCTCTTGCAATTCCACCACTATAAATACAGAATAAATGCATTAGATTGTAAAATGTAATAATTTGCAATAAGGAATTGCTCACCTTTGGATTCCACCTTCATTGAAAAATAGCATAGGAGGAATTGTCACATTGAAAGGACCTCTCTCGATTATTAGTGAATCCGAAATTGGACACTGTGGCCAATGTCCTGAACGACCTGAACTGGTACGGATGATGCCGAGGCTCCGAGAGTAAACAAAATTACTAAGAGAAGTTTCATATTGACAATTAAAATGAACAGAGTGTGTAGTGAAATGAAAATATCCTGCAGAATATATATATAAACAAATATTAGTTGGAATTTTTATTTATTGATTTTAATCTACAGATGAATATTGCAATTAATGTTTTTATTTGAAGGTCAAGTATTAGCAACATAAATATGCTTTTACATGGTACTTCAACTTCTCATCATTATGATTTTGTAAATATTTTTTACAAGATAAGATTTACTGAAATAAGAACTTCATGCTTAAATATAAATTCATACTTCTATTTTTTCATATGCTTAGCTTTAATTATTGTGTTATTTATTTAATTAATATAACTCTGGTGGTGGACATGTGGTGCTGGGAAACAAAAGTTTCCAAAAACTCTGCAATGTGAAATAAATTTAAGATTACAATATATGTATTATGACTACGACATATTCTCACCTGTAGGGTGTAATTCCTATAATGCAAAACCAAATTACTATGTATAATTCAGAATTACTAAATTACTTCAAAAGCTTCAGCTTACCCGCAATTTAACATTTAGAGCATGTTTCACTTCTTCCAAAAATGCACCACCAACTAATTAAAAATAAAAAACATAATTCTGGACAATTTGTAGCAAAATGTATTTTACCTGTTTGCCATTCTAAAACGCATTAAAATTTTTTCATTAATTACCAAATTTCTTTAAGCTTTATATTTATATACAAAACATATTTTACCACGATCAAAATTTTCTTTAAAATTGGCATTCCAAGCTACTGCAATTAGTAATAGTTACAACACGTCAAAAAGCATACAAAAAATAAATACTTTAAGGAGTTAATATGATAATTACATTCATCCCAAGTTTCTCCGTTAATTTCAAAATTTCCAAGTTGAACAAATATGCGATCAAAACTAATATCAGTAACNATTACATTCATCCCAAGTTTCTCCGTTAATTTCAAAATTTCCAAGTTGAACAAATATGCGATCAAAACTAATATCAGTAACAGTAATAGACCTCAACTGACTCCTAGATTATTAAATTGAAAAAGTCAATCAATTTTTCTTTAGCAGGTCAAAGATTTTTGTTGTAATGGATTTACCCATGGCATATCATGTTAATACACACAAAAGCATATCCTTTAATGTAAAAATTACGAATTCGAACTCGTAAAGTTCCAGATCCAACAAAATCTCCACTGGGAAAAGTTTCTGAACTAAATGGACTGCCATCAATGTGGCCTGTCGCAGAATAACTGTCAAGTGAAACGACTGCTTCTTCAATCCTAAAAGTTGTATTATATGAGAAGATCTTGAAGCTTAAAATCTATATAAAAATCTTACCAGCCCTCAAACTGAAGTCTTCCTGTCAAGATTGTGTAATTGTAGGCAAAGTGAATAGTAGAGAGACCTAAGAGTAATTTTGTATTTTAAAACATGCAGATATTAATTGTTGTTTTTGTCATCAACCTCTGGCGACTCCACCACTAGAAATATATAAAGAAAGGTATAGAATTATAAAATGTGATAATTTGCTATTAAGGCCTTTAATTACCTTTGGATTCCACCTTCATTGAAAAATAAGAGAGGAGGAATCGTCACATTGAATGAACCTTCCTCGATTGTTAGAGTGTCTGAAATTGGACAATGTGGCCAATGACCACTTGGAATCGGATTTGCAAAGACAGTGGTTGCAGTAACCAGTGTAAATGCGAGTAGTACAAGAAAGTTCATTGTGAAGCTCAAAATTGGTAATAAATTACAATTGAGATTTGTTCACTAATAAAATTGCTCTTTAAAAAGTAATTATGGAATTTCCATTTTTCTCATATATTCTTATCACTATATCTGTATAGATAATCAATAATGATGTCAACTGGAAATATCAATTAATTTCTGCTTGTTTACGTTCACTAAAACATATACAGTATATTAATAGCAAAAGATACATTAGCAACAGACAGCAAGAAAACGTATTAGAAAATCTAGAAGGAGTATTTAAGTGTCAATTGGTTATTTACATTCATGAATATGAATATCGTAAGGAATGTGTTTAAATGAAAGGTTTAACAAATGTATAATTTCATGAAGTATGCGTTCAATAACTCCATATACAGAAAATACAAATGGAACTCTTAAGGTTAATACAATTTAAAATTTTTATTTATCACATTAAAATCAATTTCTGAATTTCCATCAAATAAAATGTACAAGTGGACACATAATAAAAATTTTGTTACATGACTAAATTAATTTATTGTAAATATCAGATAAATTTAAACAATTTAAAAACGTGGTGGGCATGTTGAAGGATCTAAAAATATTAAAAAATTATTTAGTTCTTGTTATTAAATCAAGTCATAATAAATATGTATACTTACTTGATGGGAACAAAAGTTCCAATAATTCTGGAAGAGTGTATTTCTATATAGAGATGAAAAAATGGATTTACAAAGTTGCTCTTCAAATTATCTTAAAATACGTCATAAATGTAAACTTACTCCAAGCTCTTGGTTGATGCTTTCTCTAACATTGTTGACAAACTCAGCTCCATGGTTAGCCCAATCTAAAGTGATGCAATTGAGGATTAATTAAAGCATTTAAATATTGACATAATTAATTTTCTAAAATAATATGTGTACATATATATACCTTGGATGAAGTTTTGCTTGAAGTTGGCGTTCCAGGCAGCTGAAATGAAATTACAATATATATTTAACGATGCTCACTAAATTATTATATTTAGTTTTTATGACCCTTACCCATGTCCCATGGTTGTCCACCAACAGTTACGGTACCGAGATCCAAGTTGACTCTGTCGAATTCAATTTCTTGGACGGTAAGAGTTCTCAACCAAGCTTTGCTGTAGAATTAATTAAATGCTATTTAATTCATCTCATAATTAATTAATTTAATTTATTCTTATACCTGGTGACAATATTGACGGCCAAAAATCCATTTCCTTTAATGTGGAATTGGCGAACCTTCGTAATTAATTAAATTAATATCCCATTCAAAACCAATTATGAATTTAATTCTTACTGAAGCAGTCAAAGCTCCAGATCCGACGAAAGCTCCTCTTGGAATTGTCTCTGGTCTGAATGGACTTCCATCAATTTGTCCAGTGCCGGAGTAGCTGACGATATCAACATCAGCAGTGTCCAACCTAATTATAATAATTAAATTAATTTAATGCTCCAATTTTAACTAAAGATATAAATTGCTAATTACCAAAGTTCAAAGTCAAGACGTCCAGTCAAGATAATGTAATTGTAGGTGTATCTCAAAGTACTAAGGCCAACAGCTTGTCCACCTCTGAATATGTAAAAATAGATTATTATAATTAGCTAATTGAGTACTATAATTAGTTAGTACAAAATTTACCCTTGTACACTTCCTTCATCAAGAACAAACAATGGTGGAATTGAAATGTTCAAGTTTCCAGCCTCAATGATTGTTGGATCAGCAATTGGACATGATGGACCTTCAGCCAAAATGGTTCCGGGAGCTGCTGAGGCTCCAATGGCAAAAAGAGCTAACAAGAGAAATTTCATGATGAACTACTCGTTGTTTGTAAAGGAAGTTATAAGAGAGAGATATTAACCAAAGTAATGGCACTGGAAAAGTGAAGATTTTACTTATTGACTTTGGTCTTTAAATACCTTTTGATTTGAATCATTTGTTAAACAAGTTGGGATTTTTATTTCTCATCAGGGAGAGCATAGTACATATATTTGTACATTTGTATTATCGTCCTTTGCTTTTTGGATATTTAATGTAATGAGATAGAGTAAAAGGGCTAATAACATACAAAAATATTTTTCGGATTCTGTGTCTCGTTTAATTAGCATTGATGTTGAAATTTTGCGTAGTGACATTGAAAATCAATTGATTGTATAAACGTTTTTTTAATAGTTAGCCACTTGAGAAACGTGTTTGTGTGACATAAGCTAATCAGTGGTAATCAATGTTCACTTTGGCTTATCATTTTAATAATATTTCAATGAATTGGGCATTTTAGTCTCAAGTGAGATGTAGTGATAGGTAATGTACTCTTCAATGTAATTTAACATCGATATGAAACGATTTATAGAATCTGCATATTATTTTTAAGCTCTTAAAAGTCTAAAATCTGTTTTCAGTCAGATGTCCTTTACTTGATGAGATATGTGAGTCTCTAAAAAATTGCGATACAAATCAATCATCACAGGTGTATAAATTATATGATTTATTAGTTATTAATGGATAATGACATCAACTTTAATTCTCAATAAAGCAGATTAATTAAAAAGTCAGATGACGTTAATAGGCCGAAATAGTAGCACCTGTATAAAACGCATCGCATCAGTAAACATTCCTCTATTTTTATTCTTGTTAAAGTCATTATAAAACATGTAACATATAGTAAATTAATTTATAGGATAAATGCATCTTGTATAGCATACTATAGTTATGTATATGAAAAATTGCAAAATCCTTAGTGGAGTGTCAACCTCAATTATTTGAGATTTTACATAAATCCTTGCGAAATACACGTTGCACGAACCTGTCTACTGATAACTAAACTTATCATGGAATGTAAAAAAAATTTGTATTGACACAGTGCAATTTAATAATTGATAATTTGTGTTTGTTATGAGATGTTCTAATTATAAGTTAACAAGTTTATGATAACATTTGATAAAAAAAAAGCTACTCATTATAACTAACCAATAAGTCTTTTGCGACGTTTCCACTATTGATGTAAAATTAAGAGATGATCTTGAAGATTCTACACTGCTTATCTTTGGCCTTGTTTGTTGTCAAAGTATGTAAAAATTTTAATTGAACTCTTAGTGAACTCTAAGAATGTTTTTTTTGGGTTGGAATACCCCATCAACATCAAACTCTGTAAAACTTGTCATCTTCTGTGTCTCATTTGCTAGTACAACATTATCAATCGCTTACTCTTGCGTTCTAATTAGCTATTTGACTGCTCCTTATAGTACTATCAATACTTTTGAAGATTTAATTGCTCATAATTATATTTTGATGGTCAACAATGAGACAACATCACCCAAAATTCTTCTAAAGGTAACGCAACCACGCATCAACTACTTTCCATAATTTCAGAATTTGATTCTCGAAAGAAGTATATCACAAGGCGTGGAAGTTGTAAATCCTGAGGGTAAAGTGACAAAACTCAAAATATGCTCTAATTATCATTTCTCCAGTCTCTGTAACTCTTAATTACAATTGTAAAAGTATTTTTATTTGAGACATTTAACTCTATTTCTCTCAAAGGGTAGACATGTTTAGGCAATGTTGATTTTCATAGAATATCCTTAATTCTTTGCCAATTTCTAGATATGTAGTTTCAATTGAGACTTTTTTCCAAGTGCAGTCTAATAGGTCTATAACGGTAGACATTTGCTCAACAGCTCATTTGACATATGAAAAAGATTTTAATAGTTAAAGCTTTTCACAATAAGAAAAGAATTGGAAAGAGTCACTAATAAGTTGTCTTATGGTTACACATGTTGTAACTCAGAATCTGGCGATTGCTAATCAAAACAATGATGAATATCTAAGTAGTTTTGGACCAATGTACTCTTTATAGTTTTCTTTTGTACACAATATATTTTGCACCTGCTACTTTCATCCACTCTAATACACTTGTGAGTAAAGTAACCATATCATATAAACCTAACATATAAACATTTGTTATTCCATGATGTATCTGTAATTATTACTTACCTTGATTGCCAAATTCTCAAGGACATTTTCAGTACGAAGCTATATAAAGACATGAATGTCATAAAACCTTTTGGCTAATTTATAAGAATCTCATCAAAATGACGACAAATCTCTTAGCCTCAATTTTCGTTCCTACTTTTGCTTGTTTATTTAGTACTTTTAATAGCAATGGTGTAAAGGACTATAGTGGCTATCAAGTTTTAAGTGTTAATGCAACAGGAGTGACACAATATGATTTTCTTCTCAATTCATTTCTTCGGGATGAATATGATTTCTGGTCGCCACCGAACTCAAAAATTGATAGTACAACAGACATATTGGGTAATTTAATTAAAATCTATAATTAAGATCTCTTTAAAAAAATTAAATTTTCTTGTGATCTAGTTCCTCCAGCACAACTCAAAGCTCTGAAATCCGTATTGGGACTACTAGGAATTCCTTTTAGTGTTATGAATGAAAATTTGCAATAGTAAGAAAATCAAATCTATATATGAGTATCTTTTATATATGTATATTCTGTATAGTGACATTGAATTTGAAAGACTCAATTATGTGACAAGAGGAGGTGGAGAAATGAATTGGAATTCTTATCATAGACTTGACACTATTCACGGCTGGATGGATACTTTAGCTGAGCACTATCCTTCCTTAGTTTCTGTTATGACTATCGGCACTTCAACTGAAGGAAGACCATTGAAACTAATGAAGATTTCAACAGCTCCAAATAATATTTCTCGGCCTGCAGTTTGGCTTGATGGTTATTAGACTACTAAATTAATTAATAATTAATTAATTTAATTAATAATTAATTAATAGCAAGAAGCTTAATTTATAGCAAGAAATCTGTTAATGGTACTAATTATTATGTTATATAATATTATAGGAGGAATCCATGCAAGAGATTAAGTGCCCTTTACTTTTTACTAAAATGAGAATTAAAAACTGATACTAATTTTCTAATACTAATGTTGTAGATGGATCACACCTGCTACAGTTACATTTATAG
>VCNE01000061.1:0-43164 GCA_009869805.1 Oncopodura yosiiana | reverse complement strand
GTGCTAGAAAATGTGAAATAGACCTCAAAAGTAGTAAGTGGTGTCGTGCTTGCAACAAAGTCCAATTTTTTGATCTTCAAAATTAATTTTGACCAAGAAGAAGAGCCCATTGGCTACACAAATTGCCACCACTCGAATAATTAAATGGCCCTCTTTCGTTTGAGACCAAAATGAAGCCAAAACTCAAGAAAGGACTGAAAACCTTCCCTTGTAAGTATACGGGGGAAATTCTTATGTAAGCAAAACGCTTGTTAACAAAAATGCATATAAGCCATACATTTTCATACAAATACTTAATATTTCTTATCAAATGTAAGCATTATTTCAGGTTCTGTTGAGAAAAACTTTCTTCTTTCCTTTAAGAAAATCATTAAAAATCGAGACAAAATATGAAATTCTAACAAAGTTACAAAACCTGGCGTCAAACAGTCTCATATTTGTATTAAATATAAATTGGACTCATCTGTAGTTTGCGTATTGCAAAGTCGAAAGATAAAATTGACTTTGTATAGGCAGGGACATGGCAAATTTCTAAGAAATAAATGTATAAGCAATTTTGTTTATTTCCGTTATTAGCAAGTTCGTCTGTTAGCAATAAAATTGCCTGATTTTGCTCCTTGCTTACTCGCGTACTTTACTGTATTTGATGATGACTAATGACATAATAATTTTGCTCCTTCTTTTGTTATAGCCGTGATAGGTCACAATTGGACAGTTTCAATGGTTTTGGGCAAGTGTTTTTAAAGAGACTATAGAGCACAATTTTGTTATTCTTTCTCGCTCAATTTTTATAAGCGCGTAATAAAAAGTGAAAAGAAAGAAAGAACGTTGTTTGTTGTTCCTCAAAAAACTAAACGATTGACGGATCAAAAATGAATAAAAATAGTGTAAAAGAGTGGTTCAGAGCACAGAAAGTCATTTCCATCTACGCTTAGCACTGGCCGCCTTTTAGTTTGAAATTCTAACATTGTATTCCAATGTTAGATTAGTTCAGTTAGTTCATGATTGTAAGTAATTGTAATGAATGCTCTTGACCCAAAGAAATACAATTAATTGTATTTCTTTGTCTTTGACCATGCAACTGGTGGACTCAACTCAGTCCGTAGTAATTATAATACATCAGGTAATTTAATAATTTTACTCTTAATTAAATTATTATCTAACGACTTAATTATTTTTATACTATAGGTGTTGAATCGGATATGGATGTTAGTGTTGCAGATGATGAAAAAGAAGAATCTGAAGAGGAAGAAGAACAAGATGAAGAAATGCAATCAGAAGATGATGATGATAATTTTGTAAAGCCATCAACTAGTAGTTACAAAAGAAAACTACCACAAGAATTTGATACTGATGATGACTAATATACATTATTTCAATTACTGTTTATTATTATAATATACATGATTTTCAATGTAACCTATTAAAAAATGATAGTTTAGTATCGACTTATTAACTTCAAGCATCAATTCGTTTATTTTCATCTAATCATTAAATCTAAAAAATTTTTAGGGAACACTCTGTGGTTAATAGCATTGGGATACTACATTTATATTACATTTTTGGGCTATTCGTCTTTACCACAACTAAGGTCTACTAGAATATTTCTGTATCCACTAACTCTTTTAGCAATTTTGTATCTTGTCACACTATTGTCAGGATGGAATGTATCAACAACTCTAATAGATTTTTATAGTCATCGAGTTTTGTGATATTATGCAAGAGGTCAACTATTATTACGAAGATTATTAAAATTGTGTGTTTATGTTCTTCTTTTGTAGAGATAAGGAATGATTTAATATACGACAACATGTAAAGAAAATAGAAGAGATGTATATATAATACAGTTCTATTATATTTACTGCTTAGTTTAGTTAACAATGAATTTATTGAATGCAAATCAGTGTTCGTTTACTGACTTTCTTCTTGTTGTTGTAAATGTCAATCGATCTTTTCTTTATTACGCTCAAGATTCAATTTTTAATTTCAGGTAATAAATTGTAAGCGTTATGTATTCTGAAAATGAAGATTGAACATAATAAAAAATACAACAAAAAGTTTACTTTAAAAAAAACTTATAATATAAATAATAGATTTACTGAAATTCTAAGCTGTAATTACACATCTTTGACTTCTTACTTCTTAGGAGTATATAAAGCTTTTATTTTGTATTACATATTATACGTAGTTTATCTATAAATACTTTTTGGTTTTCGTTTTCTTCTTAACTCATAGTATATATATAAAAATTTAAATACTGATGACAATGTTGTGTGATGTAATGAACGATGTGATGATAAACTTCATTGGAAGGATTTGAGGAACGTGTGAAAAGTCTTGTACTCTTGAACACTGTAATTATTTTATAGTTATGTCTACAACCCTTCAAGATCTTTATCATTCTCGTTATCTCCATTAATTGAGTTGTACTCTTCTTCACTAGCTTTTCTACTGGCCTCTGCTTTCTCTTTATCTTTCTTTCCATTGATTAGTTTTAGTGGAGTATATCTTCCAGTAGGAGCTATATAAAAACAATAATTTATGTTTCAATTTCAAGTTTATAATTTAAAAAAAAGAAGTTTATTAATATACCATAACTAGCAGGACGATCAATATCATAGTGTCTAAGGTAGCGTGAAGGTTTGATACAAGAATAGTAGACAACAAGATAAAATATACAAATAATTATAGATACTACTGAAGTCATTTTTAACAAGAGATCCTTTGGTACAAGACTTAGACAAAGATATCCACAAAGACAGCCAAGTCCTCTTCCTATAAAAACACAACAAACAGATAATAATATTTATATTATGAATTCTATAGTCATATCATAAACAAATATATAATCATCTTATTAGTCTCTATTTTCTTTATAATCAATATATTATTATTTCATTTTTGTTTCATTGCATTGTTTTATACATACATGATACAGCAATGATAACATTCATTTCATAGTAGCATTGTTTATATTATATGATGATGTGTAATAGTAAATAGAGACATGAGGTCACGCACATAAAACAATTTGGTATTAGGCATACCTCATCATTATTATGTTTACTCAGTAGTAGTCTAGTATATGTATGTGAATGAAAATCTTTAGCATTTTTACTCTGTAATACTGACAATGAACTCTTTCTCAGTTTTTCAAGAGACCACCAAACGTTATCTACAAGATTACTAAAAGTGGATATTGTCTCTGTTTCAAATTGGTTCTCATACAATAATTGCAACAAAAAAGAACAAAATTCTCAGACTCTATGAGTCGTTTTTGCTATAGAACTTACCAATGCAACAATAAAGAGTGATGACAATAGTTTGACAAGTAGCCGTAAGACTCCTTGGAGCAGAAGAATAAATTGTGAACGAGGCTGAGACATAAACAGTAGCTACTGAAAATGTTTCCATTGCCTTTAGCAGATAGGCCCATTCTACTACTTTAGCATCAGTCAAGTATGCATATCCTGTGAGAAAACAAAAAACGAATTATAGCCAACAAGATTATGAATTACTATTTATACAAAAGACAAACATATAACATCTGCTTCTCTAAAGTAATTGTGTATAGGAATTTCCGGTGTAATAAGGTTTTTATAAACTTTTCATTTTCACACCGCTGTATTGTATAATGCACAATGTTTAGTTCAATTTTGTATTATAATCACCTGTAAACTGGAGTGAAAAAACGACCATTGCAATCGAAAACATATTTTGATGTCCACAATACTCAATAACTTTTTCCACACGAAAGATGAAAACAATAGCAGGGGCCAATGAGCAAGCCGATGCAATTCCAATTTGAAAGAGATTAGCTCCAACACTTTTCATTTGATAGAATGACAAAATATCTTCTAAGCCTTGAAACGCTCCTAGTATCATAACCATTGTGAAAAATAACATTGTTTGACTTCTTAGCATCCATCTCATTAGCAAGGGTCTCACATTTGAACTCTTTGGAACCCATTCTAATTTTGAGAATGTGTAGAAATTATTATTATTGATATACCATAGAATTGTATAGATTAGATAGTAATATATAATTTTACTTACCAGCATGATAAGATAAAGTGAGAACAAGAAGTGCAGACAGAATCAAAAACCCAGAGTACAATGCCAAATACTCTAAATGCCTAAAAATAAGAATTGACCACAAAGTCCTTTTAAAGTGGGAATAGATTGTCATTTTATAATATATTCTTACCATGGAATGTCAACATCTTGTAATTTCTCAAAAGCAAATGTAGACAATGGAGTTAAAAGTGTCCAACCAAGTACAGCATAAATATATTGACACCCAAAGTAGCCACGATGTTCATGAGTTAATGAAAGGACAGCTGAGTTGAGTAAGCCTGCTGCAGAGATCACGAGCATCTGGATTTTACAAAAAAAATGCAATTTAGGTCAATTATACACTTTAAAATTGAGCTAAAAGTGAGAAGGGAAGGTGAGTTGAGCATAAAAGGGCCTGTGTTGTTGTTGAGACTATTAGTAAAGTCTGTAATTGCTTTTGAAAGCTGCAGGGTTTCACTGCGTGCATTTAATGACAATGACAAATTATATAGTTTTTGGACTTTGCCTAGTTCTAAAGAGACTGACTAAAATGTCTCAATTGAATTTTTCTAGAGTCAAAGTCGAATGAACAAAAGTACTAATTATATTTTCCTGTCCAAAATGTTAAGCTCTGTTACTTTATTATTGCTACCTGACAAATTACTCATATCTCATACGTTTTGTCAGAGATAGACATATATGTATATGTACAGTGTATACTGTGTATTATATACTTTTAGAGATGAGTTTTAGAGAGTCATTATTTTCTCACTCAACCATGTAATTACCTCTATTCCAGTAATCTTCTCGCTTTTTTTATTCAATAATATGACAGTGTAGTATCTAGTACATATGTATATATAGTGGCTTGATCTTTTACTAAATAGATTCTGGCTCATAAAATGAAAACCTGCATACGTAATTTCCTGAGATGCGATCAATGGAAATTGAAAATCATTAAAAATGTATCCATTATATAAAATTTATGACCATTTCTCCTCCCTTTTGTATAGAAGAAAACGTTTAAAACTTCATGTCAATATTTTAACATAAATATTGCAATTTGACATACTTGTAATAAAATTCTAAATTGACTTTACTTTTATAATGTCACGTCATTTCTTTTGTAAGCACATAAAAGGAGTAAACTAGCCGCCCATATATGTATATATATATATTTAAATTTTAAATAACATTTAATATTATACTTACTGAACCCAAAGTATGGATTGCAACAAAAGACGCCATTGAGATAGACCATTGAAGAAAGTCACTTTGACAATTCCATTGATCAGAATCTTTCCAAACCAAGTCACAAGATACGTGACAATGCGGTGCTAGTGGAGAACACGACAAAAGATTGTGTTGACCTCCAGTTGCAGAAGAATCTTTTCCTCCTGGGCCTAAACACAATAAAAAGGATTATATACAACTTATATATGCATATCTATCTATGTGTGTGGCCTACTGGTCAATACAGAATTGTTGTGAATAGAAAAGTGTATTTACAAAATGGACAATAAAGTCGTTAAATATCAGTGACATTTGGCCTTTTGGCTATTGAACTATTCAATTGAATCATAAATTATTCAATTGTTACATATTGTGTTCTGAAATGATCTTTGGGTCACTTTTTGTCACCTTTTTTTGTTTTTGGTACATTTGAACTATAAAAGGAAATGAAACTGCATTTTCTGTTATATATTTTTCTACCTTTTTCAGTTTGTTCCCAAATAATCCATTTTCTACACTGCATATGTGCTAACTTTATATTTTTCTAAACCCTTGGGACATAAATACATGTATATTCTAGTGGTTCATTTTCTCACTCTAATTATAATTACATACAACTCTCGCTCAATCACTACTCATGAGAGTGTTGTACATAATTTACTAAAAAAAATCTCATTTTAATTCTAAAAGTGTCCAGCATAAGTGTAAGATGCACATTTTTTTAGAGAATTTCAGAGAACAAACTAGTATATTCTTTCTAATTGCACACACTTGTAAATTGTCTATTTCTCCAAGCAGCTCAAGTTGTTTCTCATTAGTGTCACGATGGGTAAAATCTTGAAGCCGCCGAATATTATATAAATATTTGCAACGTGAGTATTATAATAATTGCAACTAAATAAGGCTCTATATTTCTATTCTTCTCTTCTTTCAGCGCTGCAATTACTACACCAATTGTCTTGTCGCTAGTTCTCTCTATATTGCTACTTTAACTAGACTTTTCTGCCTAGTTCTCCATAATAATACTGAGTTGAATATTTAATGAGCTCACATGTACTATTAAAGCTATGCACGTTTTGTCAAAAATAATTTAAGTCTATTATTACTATCAAAAGAAGTTGAATACAAGAAAAGTTGACTTTTAGTTGACATGAACATGAACTACAAAATATCTCTCTTTGAAGTTTGCACGTGGCGTACTTTACTATAGTACAACTATGTATGCGTGTAAAAGAACAGTTCCTCTAATTCCTCCTAATTAGCATTTGCAGCACAAACATTTGTCTCCTACGCATACATTATACTTGCAAGTTGCAACCTTTTATCTCTACCATAAAAGGAACCAACGAACATAGGTTTTCTTCTCTTTTGAGACATGAAACACTTATTGACTTTTTGGGTGCATAAGACACATGCTACACAAACACATTGCATTTAAACGTCAAAAGTCGGCACACAGGAAGTTAGGGCAAGTTGGAAATTTCCGGTGGTGACTATTATATTATATCGTAGTTACTTGCTTGCAGGGTATAAGTAAACGAGCATAAAAGTCAATTATCTTTCTTCAATAGAAGTTTCCTCTCTCAAAAGGTGTAGTACTCTGGCTAATATCCTCAAATAAACGCATAAAGTTGAACTTGAACTCTCCATTTAGAATTCACAACTCGTCCTAACTAAAACTCTCCAAAACTTCTTAACTCAGATATCACACCTTTCAATTTTTAATGTAAGTGACTAAACCATTCTCTAATTCTTGCCACGAGCACTGAGTCCATCTAAGCCACAATTTACTGCTAGTGAGTTTTATACCCTGTTATTAATTCAGAGCGTTTAAACTCTAATCTTACATTTGAATCTTGATTCAAACTACTCTTTAAAAGCTATTAAACTATTAAGTACTTTAAACATTTTTACAAAATAAATGTAAAGAAGAGAAGAAGACAACAAACATACCTACAAGCTCGTAGTGACATTTGCCATCATTTTCCATGTAGCCAGTAATATCTTGAGTTTCTAGTACAATGTCATGCATGTCATCATCAAATGCATAACATAACTTGTCATATTTTTTGTTCTTATTCCATCCAACACATAAATGTGGTGGCCCATTGAGTAAATCTATATTTCCTCTGACTCCTTTAGAATAGCTGTCATCTTCATCATAAGCTGCATCTCCTGGCATCCTCAAAGCTTCAGGTTCTAGAGGATCATAATCTACTGTGCTGTTTTTATTGCCCACAGGAAGTGATACCTTTCTACTTTGTAATTCCAACATTTTGGCTTCTGACTACAATTTAAGAAAAAAAATTTTTTTAGCAGCTTATTCTTGTACATTATAATTTTGTGGATTTTTCTGCATATGATTACATGTTATTACCACCCACGAAATAAGAAAACTTGGGTGGTGGTGTAAAATGATTCTCGTGGTTCTTGAGACTTTTATGATTTTTTTTGTTACGATTATATGCAGTTTTTTATACCCACCTACATGTAAACCGGCTTTTTTGTTAAGGTATAATATTTCGTAATTTAAATGAGATGAAAAATTCCTAAAACTAAAGAAGAATTTGTTCTTATTAACATTAATTAACGTGAAATTGTACGAAAATGAGAAAAAGATGTACAATATAGTCTCTCACATGAATATTCTAATAAATATTACAATAGTGGAGAGAGATAGTAATTGTTCTGTGCAAAAATGTATAATGGCTGCCAAAAATGCCAAAATTCTTATAGTGGAGCTCCACCCATGTCTTGTCCTCTTGAGTAAAATGGCAGTGCTAATAACTAACAAGAGCATATAAAAACAAAATAGTATCTACATAAAGACTGATAATGATACCATATCATAAAGGTAGTAAAATGTTTGAGAGAGAAGAAAAAAATTGGCTATATGGCTCATTTGAAAAGGTGAATCATGTCTTTTTTCTCCAACTGACTTGACATACTTAAATACACCTTATAGCTACACACAATTCACTACATAGATAATAATTATATACAAGTCAAATAAAATGCTCTCTCTTGTTGTCTGCTCATCATTTTGAATCTATAATATGCTGTACATACTACATATTCTTGTTGATAGGCATATTACTCATTCTCCATGAGACTTTTCAATATAACTATGTGCATAGCTCTCATAAGAAGTTGAGATTAAGATCCACTTACACTTTTCTGACTTTCAAACTCTCTTGCTGAGAAGCTTTTAGTTTGGCAAAGAGCATTGTACTTTTTCAGAGTGTATAAACTACTTTACTTCATATTTTGCATGTCAACTTGGGTTAAACTCAATGTAAGATATTTATAGGGAACATGAAAACATTGAGGAGGATCAAATCTCTCTTAAATGTTGATGCTGTACTTTTGTCGTGTCACATATATATAAATTTTGCATTCTGTTACTAAAATAAATAGCCACATGAGTTTTAAAATATTTAAATCTTTCATTCCAACTTGTTGTGGGTAGATTTCTATCTCTCTATTTGTGATTTGTAATCTCATAAAGAACTCCTTGCGTGTGCTTTTGCGATCAATTTGTGATTAGCAAAGCTATGCTATGCACATATGATTTTTCTCAAGTCTCAAGTGATGACACTGCTCATTTTCTATGTAAACATATGACAAAGTCTTCTATAGTAAGTAAATAGATGTGGTGAGAAATATTTCATGCTTGACACTAATTACTTGTGGCATAGTTAGACAGATAAAACGGCACTATACATATATCGGCATTATATAAAATTAACATCAAATGCTTAAATGCCTTCGTGTTATGTTATTGTCAGTATGATTGATGATGATGACAGTCTACTGTCACATGTTGAGCATATGAAAGTAAGTGTGTGTAAGTAACAACTAACAAGGAAATAAAAAAATGTTGGACACTTACTAATGAGTCATCACATTCAAAACGACATTTGGTAAGGATAAGTCTTCCATTGCATCCTTCACTACAAGAACCAT
The DNA here is from genome assembly GCA_009869805.1 of Oncopodura yosiiana. Taxonomy (NCBI): domain Eukaryota; kingdom Metazoa; phylum Arthropoda; class Collembola; order Entomobryomorpha; family Oncopoduridae; genus Oncopodura; species Oncopodura yosiiana. Next base: position 33,909 of record VCNE01000061.1, on the reverse strand, counting down.
AGTCAGCTATTAATTCTGTCATTTGAGATGTGCAATTGATTCTTGTCGGTAGGCAGGAAAAAGATGCTGTGTTCTCCATCTCCAATTCTTCCAAGTTGGTCACATTCATTTTCATATTGTTGACTTTGCTACTAGTTGCTGATGAAAGACTTTGATTACTTTTCTCATCGCAAATGGATTGAACATAAGAATTTCTTTCTGCTGGTGGTACTGTTAGTATTAAAGGATATAAGAGGCCGCCCATAAAGAGACATACGGCCAAAACCTGTAAAGGAAAAATAAAACTTTGCAACTCTTTGGAACGGAAGCTTAGTTATATAATTTTTGGAGTATAGACTTAAAAGGAATCAAGCTATTTATCATTATGTCGTTTGGAATTTATAAAAGATGTATAAACCATTTTCAACTTTTGACAACTCTGACATCCACTATTTGCATGGAATTCCAATCAGCTCTTACACAACATTCCTCATATGTACATAATATGCAATATTTTTTCTACTGGTATATCTATGTAGCTTCTGGCTAAATGCATTCACTATGCTTTTGGTGGCCATCGAATAGAAATTGATTATCTTTGGCAGTAGTGATGGACGAAATAAAAGTTAGTTGAGTGAGTTATATAATATATAGTACTTTCCATAGGGTAATGGTACATGTAAATTGCATGTTACTCAATATATAAGGCAGCGCAAATAATACTCAGTTATTATTTTTATATTTCGTTAACTTGAGCTTTCAGTGCTTCTACATATTCGTGCTTCGTATTGAATATTATGAACGACTTTTTGTTTATGGGTCGTATAGTAAAGAATGATTGCAATTTTGAATATGTTATTGCTGTGAGAGTGTGTCACTTTTGTAAGTATAGCTACAAATGAAATAAGTTTCTATTGAGAATGGTTTACATTTGATTACACATGTTGCTCTCTTATATGACGTCAAAACAAAGCCAAAGTTAATTTACGTGATTGATTCATGGCCTACTAAAACTTATGTTCGATGTTCTCTGAGATTTAAAGTACAATACACAAAAAAGTTGTGCTGCTTTTTCGTCTGCTTACTGTAGTAGTCATTGAATTGATAGTATTTACTACTAGTAGTTGTAAAAAGTCATAAAGAGATGTGCAGAGTGAGCAGAAATCACAATAGGGAAAGAAAAGAAAGATATGAACATGACAAATGACAAAAGCTCTAGAGATAAATGAAACCAATAAATTTCTCAAAGAGTCTTATCCCTTGATTCCTTCTTTCTACAATCTATATCTAATGTGAAGTCAGAGGAGTCATCGAGAGAAATAAAGTACAGCTATACTTTTTCTCAATTTTATGCTAATCGTCACGGCGCACGACAAGTTAACACCACTTAAAAATATTCCAAGCTTGATTACAGGAAATATCTCCTTGTTTACTAAATATGCGAGTAACTGGAAATTCTTTGGAACATTCTAAAGACTTTGTTTCAATACTTAAGCTCTAAATATATGTATTAGATACTATTTTAGAAGAATTTAAGAAGAGTGTCAAAGGCAAAGGGTAATTGCCATACAAAAAGGCAATTTATTTCACGGTTATTTACTACAATACATTTTCTTTTTTAGCCTCTCTCTGACTTCAAAAGGGTCATAAGGTCCCTTTTCCATTCCACATTTACATTTTACATACCTGAGCTAAACTACAAATGAGTTTTGTTGAAGCAATAAGAAGGGGTAAGTAAAAAAAAGGAAATTCGAGACAACATAAGGATTATTACATTCACTTGCCTATTTATTTTTACTGTGCAATTGACAATGAAGCTATTTACATATAAGTGTCGAAGGCTTAAAAGTTTTAGATTTTAAATCTTAAATCAGAGTTTAGTTTTAACCTTTTACATACCTTACAATACTACGTTAACACTATTAACTTAACAGTAGGAAAGCAACAAATGCAAGTGGGCTCATTTCCATTTCTGTTTACAGAGAATCTTCACAGCTGAAACTACACAGCAGTAGGTATAAGATGAAGACGATGGAACCAAACACAATGTAAAATGTATTATGTTTCACAAGATGAAAATAACAAGGCGATGCGAGAACTAAAATAAAAAGATGTATGTAGTAGTATGATGGCAGATGCATCTTTTCAGATTGTCAACTCAAGAAGGAGCAAAGTATGCGTCATTCTCTCTACTTTCCCATGTAAATTGATTCTATTACCTGTGAAATTGAGAGAGTCCAAGAAGGTTTCATGTGTATAATGACACGACATAACAATTTAAAATATATAATGCTCTCTCTCAGTTCATCTGCCTCTACAGTCTCTCGATCTGCTTCTTTCTATATAGGAGAGGAAAAAGTGACTCAATTGAATCTAGAAAACAACCGGCTCTTCAGTTTCGCTAGACTGGTTCTCGTTTTTTCTCTATTTCTATTAAGCTTATTCCAGCCACTGAATCGAACGTTTCGTTCTATAAGAAAGATTTTTTCTTGTTTTTGTAATTTTAGTGGCTTGCCTTAGCTAAATGTTGAAGCACTTGTACATTCCTTGCAACTATGTATAGTATTATAAAAAGTATAAATTTTCCTAAATTGGACTGGAATGAGCTCATAAGAAACTTCTTGTTCTTAGAGCATCTCTTTGCACGAAGGGCGGTAATGTAGATTGGAGTTGTCAGACAGGAGAGAAGCATAATTTTAGCAAATATATATTGCCCAAGTACTTGTCTAAGAAGGTAAAAGCACTAGAGAGAAGAACCTCTTGCTAATAAACTGGATACTAGTACACCAACAACATTCAACATCATCTAATGGGTTTTGTACTTGCTAGTAAAATTGCTTGGCATAACTAATGTTTTCTCAGGCTCAATTGTACAAATGTAAGCTACAAACAAATTGCTTATGGTGTACATACATATAGTTGAGCAAGTTCATTTACAATTTGTAGCATATATTTGCCATTTTAAGTATTAAAGGAAATAATAGTATAGAAGAAGAGTACAATATGTAGACAGTTGAGAAAGGAGAGTTTACATACTTGGTGTGAATTTAGTATGTAAAAAGATGAGTCTTACCTTTTTTGGTTGACCGGTTTTGTCGGAAACAAGTCCAAAAATAATTGGTGTAGCCAGTGACAAAATGGATGAGAGACCATAAACCAACAAAGTTTCTTTCTCTGTGAATCGGGCTGAAATTTGAACATGATTCAACCATGCGGATATTATTCCTAAGCCTAGAGAAAAAAAGATAACAAAAATGTCAAAAAAGAGCAAATTACATTTTAGAGTATTTGGCATGCTCAATATTCTTTTTCGCACACAGTTCAGCACATTAAATATGTAGCGTAGTGAGAAGTGGATTTAAGTTTTATATACACTTGCGAAATTCTTACGCATTTTTTTCAACGCTATAAATACATTGCCAAGTGTGTCATGTCAGAGAGAGACACAATTTAGTGCTAAAGTGTGTGTCAACCACACATTATTATTATACAGACCATCAAGTGACACATGAAACTTTAACTGTGAATACGATATCTACATAAAACTTTTGTGGCATACATATCTAAAGCGATAAAAACTTTTTATTTTCATTATTATATACCCTCTTCCTTTCAATTGAATTCGGGTTTTTAGTATTCTCTTTTGTTGACATCAGATCACAGTGTATAATATAAAATAGTAACTCACCTAACAACTACTAACAATAAGTACTCTATACTCTTTTCTCTCTCTAACTTTTTCCGGTTGCATACTCATTATTTTTATAAGGTAGCTTTTGAATCGCACAGAGATGAAAAGCAACTAAAAACTAAACAAACTAGCCAAAGTTTACACTCTGTCTCATAAATCTTTATTTATTACTCAAAAAACTAAACTTTTTTCTTCTTCACTTTATTTCTCCCATTATACTCTCATTCAATTCAATAGCTAAAATGTGCAGCACGTGTGCATTACTACTATCTCGATAAAAACATTTCCATATACTCCATATGAACAACAACTTTGGAAATATAGTTTTGTAGATCTCTCTATTCAAATACACATTTACAAGCATCATAGATAAAAGGCTCTTTCTTCTTTTGCTCTTATTCCATATTCATATTGTACATATTGCATCTAATACTACACCGCTATGTAAGTAATATAGTAAGCTTCATTTCATTCAATTCAATATCGTATTCACTATCCAGCATGGAATCGTCTTTTACATTGTATGTAGATCGATGAGACATTTCTATTTCTTCTGGTTTACATGATCTCGCAAACCCAAACTCTATCTATGTGGTCCTATCTATATACATATATAGAAAATGAAATGACATGTGGAATATAAGAATATTCATATAGCTTTTATGACATATACACACAGAGTTCAATTGAGGTCTTGTAAAATATTTACTTTACTTATGAAAAATCTCTCAGAAGTCTCTGACTCTCGTCACTCATCTCAACTTATGTCATCATGTCAGAAAAAAAGACAGTTACAATTTCATAAGAAAAATTCTTCCACTCAAATCAAGTTTGAAGTTGTAAACATTGAAAAAAGGAAGAAGATTCTTCTTCATTTTACATGTATACAACTAAAACCACTCCCTTTTCACTGTTACTCGACTTCCTTATATGTAGTGCGTGCCTTATGAGACAAATATTGAAAATTAAGATTCAGCCCATAAAGTGTAGAAAGCAATATACATCTCTCTCTAAGTATATTACCATGAACTACTTTTCACAATTTAATGATGAGTGGATATGTTTTCCAGTTGAGATGAACATATACCATACAGCAACATAGATTTGGATGTCAACTAATGTCAACTCAATTGTCGTTAGCTCTGCTCTAGTTCCATGTTATATTTACTTCAACATTTCAACTTCAATAATGTTTTATGTCTACTTATTGCTCCTCTGAACTCAAAATTGAAAACACATGCTAATGAGAATGGTATGTTTCAAGCCAAAATAGGTAAGATGGATCAATATTATAGTAATTGTAAAGTGCAGCAGTGCTACAAAAACAACTTTCGTTGTTCACACCCAGTTGCAACACATTAAAAAGCAATTACTGTTTCTCACTATTGAAAGGTTAGAAGATGGTGTAAAATTTTTTTTATAAAATATTCACATTTCACGGAACAAAACTTCAAGCAAAAAGGAAGTGTGCATCAAGAGTATTATGTAGAGATGAAGACGAGCTGAGAGCAACGTCATTTAGACATCTCATTTAAACTCAATGGTCTATTTCACATAAAATACGACATTATGTCATCTCAAGTTTATGATTGTTGCTTCTTTTCCTATGTAGACTCTGTCATCAAGTGTGTGCCGATGATGATATTTAGCAAGAGATGGTGATTGACTGAAGTAAACAAGTCGGCTGTGGTTATTCAAAGGAATCTTTTCTATGAGTCTCTCACAACATAAAAAAACTCCGATTACATTACACAGTCTTCTCTTCTCTCTATAGTGCTATTTAACATCAATGGATCTCTTTCATCTATTTAATCTTTATACTGATACTCGATATATAGGAAATCATGTATGTAACAAAAAAACTCTTTGTGTCCGATTGTTGTTGACATTAATCTCGATGCTTCATTATTGTGGTGATGAAAGGACGTTCATTATTCAATATGTAATTTAATGACTTGAGTTCAGTCAGTAGAGAGCAGAAATTCAAAGGTAAATTGATTGAATATGATAGAAACAGGAATTTCTCTAGAGCTATTTTCTTCTTTCACACGTGTAGTCATAAAATTTAGAATTGTATAAATGACTTTCTGCACGATTTTTTAAGGCTCTCTCTATTTTACATAGTGAAAGCTGACAATATATTTGATATTGCAAGAGTTTTGAGAAAAGAGCTCTACTACTAATCGTAGTCTCAAGAGGATTACTGCAGCCAACCAACCAACATTTCTCAAGAGATGATGATCAAGTCAAAGATAGAAAAATTGTTAAGAATGACTTTGCAAAATAGTTTTTATAGTTTTCCTTTTCTCTGTGATACCAGCCAGTGTAGCATAAGACTATGTATATTTGCACAACGAAAGAGAGAAAAAGAAAAGATCATTTCTTCTTCTTCACCAGACTACATTTCCTTTTGCACGCAAGATGCACTATGTAATGTATTCTACAAAGATAGTCTAAAGCACTGAAGGATGACTTATCTTCATTTTTTTCACAAAGATCTGAAAGTATCTGTCTGTGAGAACGAGAATAAGAAAAATCTCTTGACTCACGACACGACTGTGAGTCTTAGGAAAAGAACTCAACTTCCAGCTACGAACTTTTGCTTCCCTACTACTTCTGTCGGAAAATTTATTACATAGTGTACTACAGAAGAAGAAGAATAAGAAAGATCTCAAATAGTGTATTTTACTTGTTAGATAGATTCCCAAATAATGTTATTTCATCATTTGGTTTCATTGCTCAATTATAATGATCAGTAATTGCCTTCGTTAAGCACAGAAAGAACTTGAGATGAGCAGCTCCAGGAAAATATAAGAAACGCTTATTATTTATATATTATACAATTGCAATCAAGACTCAGTTCATATGCTAATCTTTTTCTTACATCTTAATTACGCTTGAATTGAGGGAAAGGCTCGTCTCATAACAATAATATAAAATTTTATATATCATATTGTTGTCACTGATGAAATATAGTATATCAAGATAATAATAATGAAGAATAAGTATATACTTACCCCCATAGAATGTGAATAAAAGAGCTTTGAGTGCTATCAAATTACTGTTGATACACGAGGAACGACATCCTTTACTCTTTTTTCTAGAAGTATCTTCTGGACCTTCAGTTGGAGAATTTATTTGGTAGCGAACAGCACTAATTTCTTCAACATTATTTACATCATCGCTATGATCAATGCTCGGTACATCATCAGTAATTTCTCCTAAGCTCCCCATTGTAACTTCTAAATGTTTGCTAGACAATAACGATTTTTACTCAACAATAATTCACAACTTGTTGTTTTAGGGTGTGTGTGTGTAACAATAATTTTCTAGTTTCTTGACTCAATATTTGAGATAACAAATTGCACAAAAAACAACATATATACACTTGAGGTGAAAAGATCTAGTAAGAAAACTGGATTTTAGAATTGTTTTCTAGCCCTTGGCATTTCATAACTTCAATCCCAGTACAAATGAAAATTGAACACTTTATACTAGTTAAGTAATTCTTCACCTGTGCACATCAATTGCTAGTAGTTTAGTTTTATATAGGTGGTTTTACTTTTGATTGTGTCTACTTGATACTCTCTTTAGAATGACATCAGCTCATTGAAGAGCTAAATTCGTGAATGACTAATAATTTTTCTTGTTATTTCTTTTATAAGTTGAGTCCAAATTCATTAGCAGACTACTTGAAACTTTTTTGAGACTACTGAGTGAGAGAGACTCAAGAAGGAGCTCAAGTGCTAAGTGAATTACTGAACATAAGCTTCCAAAGTGAAGTTTTCAAGTTTTCAATACTTTCATATGTCGTAGAGTCTCAGTTGCTTGGAGCTACCTTCCTATTCTTCTTATTGAGTAGAATTCAAACAGCAACTCTCTCTTGTCTCTCAAGTAGCAAAGTACTATAATTAGGTAAAAAGGTAAGCTTGCTTCAAACTCACGCACTTATTTAATTCAATGGATTTTTAGACTATATAGCAGAATAATCACGGTAGCTTCTGGACTCTAGAAAACTAATGTATAAGTGAACAAGGTTATATACAAAATTTTGTAATAATAATCTGCACCTTCTTTTGAACACACACGCAGCAAAGAAACAAAATATTGTATTCAATGCATACACAAAATTTGAGACAACTTTTATGTAGGTAGCAAAGAAGAAGGAGAAGTAAGGATCACTGATCGTGTGTATTTTATTCGTCTAAAGTAAATATTTACTATTGTAATTCTACACATTGGGCGATTGCTCCTCTCTTCTCTACAACAACAACTTCTTTTATCGTTTGCTTTTTTGTTTAGATTTTAATAGTAGTATGTAGTTTGATGTTAACAGAACCTCAATAACACTGTGTGGTAGTATAAACTGACATGACATGAGGTAGCAAAAGTTTATATGTAGAAGGAGCACAAGGGCGAATATATTTTATTTATTTGTTAGTATTAACTGAACTACGTCTCTCTGTCCCAATCGAAATGTCATCGTTTGCTAAATTAGTAGTAGCTTCTGATATTGTTTACTGTTTGCATATAAATGACATCATCGTACATTTACTTATATACTCCACGTACAGCTTTTTTTCTTGGTATTAGTTAACTGAACTACACATACATCAAGTAACAATATTATCATTAGATCCTGATCCAATCAACTGATAGCACAGATAAATAGACACTGAGATATTGACTTCAGATGTGTAGAGAGAGAATGATTAAGAGTAGTTTCAAATCAAGAATTTATTTTGTGTGTTGAGTTCAAATCGCCTCAGGTCTTGCACAATTTTTCATAGAAATTTTCACATATAAATAGTTGACACTTTGCCAATATTTGTTACATAGAAAAACTTTAGTTATATGAAAATATGACCTCTGGTCGCAATTCACTTTTAATATCACTCACTATAATATAAGAACATGACACCGGCTTATAAAAGCTGACTTGAAAGGAGAAACTTTGCGACGAGATCTGTTCTCTCTCGTATCTGAAATGGAATTGAGGCTCAAACTCTAGTTTGTAGAGTTACTGTAGCTGAGAGCTTCAAAAGTCTCCACTCGACTCGTTTGGTTCCGTTGCTTCCTTTTCAGAGCTTTGTAACAGCCCAAGCCACCAACTTCAGTAGACCATTGTCATTACATAAAGGGTATAGCGTGTATTTGGCATTGACATTATTAGCTATAGTAGTTTTAGTAGTGACTTGACTTCTTGAGTGAGACAGAAAGTCATCATATATAATGAATAAAGAGAGCTTATACAGCTACCAAGTTCCTCTTTTGTCTCTCTCTAGTAGTTGTATGTATATGTATAATAATGAACTTAGTTAGCAGTATAGTGCTAGTTAGCTCAAAATCTTTTGAAAAGGATGAAAAGGTCTTTACACTTGGCATTAGCACTCTGGTACATAACGATATTAGCATTTTCCTTTATATGCCGGGTAGTTTAGCTAACTATAATACTACCTACACTCAAAAAACTTACCTATGTAAAAGTTACACAGATATACTCTTCTTCTACCTCCATTTCAAAATGAATTGTCTCTATATAATAATAATATGATCTAACTTTATGTAGTATATAACATTCGTCATGTTTGTTGCAGCAGCAATAGAAAACTCACTCTTCATTTTCGTTTTTTTCAAGGGAGGTTGAAGCCTCCAGCTAAATGTTCTTTTCTAACATCTGAAACAACTCTTGCAGCAACAATGATTCAACAATGGTGTTGTGTTAGTAGTTTTTCATGTATTAGTCACTTATATTCACTACAATGCTAGTTCTCTTCTTATCTTCTCAGAGAAGAGTTACATACATAGAAGCTAAAAGAAATGAACTCGTTTCATCTGTGATACTCAAGTAGAGATAGGATGATGACAAGACCTATTGCACATTTTACATTAGGCTTCCTTCATAGAAAACTTTGAAGATGCAGGTGAGAGACAAAAGGTAAAAGGAAGAAAGAATATAAATATGTACAAAAGAACTTTAGTTGAAAATATAGATACAAAACTTGGTCTTGTTTTATAATAAAATACAAATGAAACTTTTGCATCACAAGATTCTTTCCTAACTATATCTAAATGTAAAGGAAGAGTAAACTTTATTTTAAAAGTTTTTTTAGATGTTGCTTCCTTTTAATTTTTCTTCTCTTTTGTTAGCATCTGCGAAGACAATAATTATACTAAAAAATAGAGCATAAAATAGAAGGATTTAGGAAGTATATATGTATATTGTAATGAAGAGCTTGAATTATGTAATAAATTTTTTTTTGTCTAAATTGTTATGCACCAGAATAATAAAGCCAGATGGTATGAATATAGTATTAGGGGAGACTTTAGTTCTTGAAGTGAGTAAAGTTGTTAGAAAAGTGTTGTAATCCTATAATTAGATGGAAGGCTTCAAATTCTTGATGTGCGGTCGGTCAAAATAGTCATTGGTCAAAGGGTTATTCAATTATTTCCTCTTGAGATTAATTGATTACGTGGAAGTTGTTAAGGTTCAACCAGCAGATGCTAAGCATAGTTTTAGTCAAAGAAAAAACATTATTATAGTAGTTTTCTAGCACTGACCAACTGACTCTATCACATTATGCATATTGCATTGAAATTTTTTGTTTTGTTTCGTAACAGGAAAATACACAATATAGGTTAGTCTCTAAGCTATATATTATCTATAGTATCTAAACATGAAAGCAGGAATTTCTTTGAAATAATAGATCTAAATCTAAAAATATCTATCACAATAATGTGTATATTCCGGTCATGAGCATCAATTCACCACCAACGCAAACAAACAATTAGTCTAAAGAATTTTGATAAATGAGTTTCTAAAAATTACTGAGTCAAAAAGCCTATGTAAACACATCATCACACTCAATTATTTAACCTTGCTTAGTCTCATGAATTAATCATGTCCCTAAATTGTGTAGCATAAAAGAGAGAGTACATAAAAAGTATGCTCATTTTTCATCATGTGTCTTCATGAGATTATAGCTCTTCTAAAGGTAAAAAGACAACAAAAGCACATATCATGGAATTTTTTATGATTATGTGTGAATTCAATTTTGGCAGGGGAGAACGCCTATTTGCTATAGTCAAAGAGTCTAATATGGTCTCATCAGCTCAATTTTCAATGCTCAATGGATGGAGACTAACTACTATGGTATAGTTGAGAGTCAACAATGAGAAATGGATTTTTAGCCAAAGGTAAAGAGAACAATAGAGGAAACTTCAAAATGATGAAATTATGTTGAATCATGCACATCATTTTTTCATAACTTGAGGTTTTTCGTGAAAGAATAAAAATATTTAACAGATCAGAACGCACCAAGTAAGTGAGATAGCATCGTTTTTGACATTTTGATCTTATTTCAACTTTTTTTTGGGTATCACACGACTCGTGACTCATTTTTCAGACAGAGACTCATCTTCCTTAAATTGGTTGCTGACTCACGACAGCTACAATTGTAAATCGTAACAAGCTTTTGTATGATTTGTAGTCATTGTTGTTGGTTTTTTATTCTCACGTTGCATTACAATTGAGTTGTTGCATGAGTTTATATTTTCAAAATCATATTACTAGTGTTATATATACGTGTTTCAATGTCCTTCATGCTACTCAATTGAGAAATCACATATCAATGCAAAAAGAGTCTGATTAGTGATTCTTTTTGATTGTTGTGTTTGTTTCAATGTCTCTTTCTGATTCGCTTGAATAATCTCACAAATCACGTCCATAATTGCAAATTTTGAACAATACTGGGATAATGAGCTTCTACTTTTTTGTTAGATGAAAAATAATTAGTAAATCACAGAAAGTTACTTATTTGACTAGTTTTTATTCACTTTTCAATGATATATTTATAAAATAGAAATCCTAAAATGGCGAGAATCACTACTAAAAATAATGTACAGTTTAAACCTGTACATTTCTTTTGCCTTGATGCTTCTTCAAACTGATAATTCTAGTCAGAAATTAATTTAAATAATTTTAAAACAGTGAGCATTGTTAATTTTATAATAATTGATACCAACCAAAACAAGAGCTGAAGAGATTATCAATGCTTTATCTACGGGACCAAGAGTTTCAGATTTAAAATCAATTTCACATAGTGTTGAAACAAGTCGTGATTTTTTATGAATTCCAGATATATCCTAAATTAAGTAATTTTTTATAGTGTACGTATATAGTAAGGCACAAAGTTATATATACCATTTGTGCAATTAGCTCTTGTGTCTTTGAATCAATCACTGAGAATATAACAATACCGTCATCAGTACAATAATATCTACACCCAAGATTACATCCTGATTTTTTAGTAGAAATGTAAAATAATTTATTGTCTCCATTTATTTTGAGATAATAGGTCGCTTTACAGGAAGCTTGAGACAATGAACCGAGATATTTATTGCTGACTGGATGAACAAAATGTGATACCTGATATTAAAACAAATTTTTATTAGACATTCTCTGCTTTAGATAGATATACAGATCTTTCTTACATGACCACCACAATTTCCTAAACAAAAGTTTTTAAATGTACATTCTCCTTCTATTCTTACAACTGGAGTATTTTCACAATCCAACATATTTACAGCAGCATGAACATTACCATGAAATAATTTCTCACAAACACATTTTCCTGCAGTAAATTCTGACACATGATAAATTTTTTCTCTCCTGTCTCCTTCAACATCATAATTATTTCTACATGGATGGTTATAAGATTCACTCATATCATTATTTTGACCTAAAAAGTGACATACAAGATAGACATAATAAATTATAATAAAAGAGAATTATCAAAAAGTACCATTTATTGAAACAGGAAATCCATGTATTTTAACACGAGTTTTTAATGCTAAGTATTCTAATCCAAATGGACAATCAGGAATTTGAGGAAGTGGATCTGATGTATGCTCTGTTGCATAACGTGTTTCATCATCATATTTAATAATTGTTGCTCTATCATTAAAGGTTCCAATTGAAACTTCGTTTGTTGTATTTGAAATATCACGATTGGTATAATTTACGATAATACTCATTTTGGTCCCAATTATTATTTTAGACTCGATGAATTACCCCATGTTTTTGCTTATTATATGTAGCTCTATGCAATGACAATGCAAAAGTCATGGAAATCTGGATAAAGACAGAACAAGACCAAGGATTATAAATACGAACTTTTTGATGTGTAGAAACAAAACTGACTGAGATTTTTTTATTTTCATAAACTGTAGTACAAGTAGAAATATAAAGTAATGCAAATATATACATACAAATATAGAAACTCAACATTAGAACATAAATGATTGCAAAGATTGCATTTTATCAATAGCAACTTTCAGTTCAGATTTTTGTGATGGTCCTTCACTTGCTGTAACAAGATAGAAAGTTGGAGACTCTTCTAAAACTTTTAATCTTATGCGACGAAAAATATTATGTAGACGATAAAGGAAATATGTTTTGTTGTAAGCATTGACATCATTGTAGCCCTAAATAAAAGTAATCAAGTGTTAAATATATTAAAGTAGCGTTATAATAAAGAACTTACAACTAGTTGATCTGCCAAATTGCTCAAATCAAGCACTAAAACAAAGTTTAAAGGTTTAAACAAAAATTCTAATACAAACTTCTTTTTTTTTTAAAAGATAGTTTTTCTTTCTTACTCTGAATATCATCAATGACTCGAGATCCTGCAGTCGTCTCATTATAAATTCCACAAACAACATTTTCAATTCCTGCCAAGAATGAATTAGCCCAAATACCACCAAGTATAGTTCTAAAAATATTAATATATGAATAGAATCAATTCATTTTTAAAAAAATTACTATAGTTAGTTACTTACTTCAATCCCTTTTTACTATATGAATTGTCACCCAATAAATAAGAATTTATTATTCGAATATCAACAGGCACATGAGGTCCAAAATGACTTTTACGTTGTTTCTTGAATGCTTGTCGATATTCATTTTCCTTATTGTTGCTATCATCTTGAAGAAATGCATGAATCTCTGCTGGAAAGAGAATCTTTGTATCACCCAAAGTAGATGAGACTATACCATATGAGATTTCATTAGCATCGAATTTCTTGTCAATTCCATTTGGTTTTAAATTGAGGTTGTCTATCAGAGAAAGGCATTATTAATAGTCAGTATGTACATATTCTTTAATAGGTAATAAAACTTTATTATATCATTACCATCAATAATTGAACTTTGAAATTCAGTTTGTACAGTTAGAGATGAATCAAACTTTGAAACAACATGCTGATGAGCATCACGTAAAAAGATGACACCATTTTTTTTCTCAGCTAAACACGTTACTCCATGATTAGGCCAAGGAAGTAGCAATAAATTTCTTAAAGTATATCGACTGTCACAAACGATATTAGGCCTGTTGTGAAAAAATAAAAATAAAATTTAATATTCAAATTATATAAATAACAGTAATTATATATTTACATGATATTTTTAAATTTATCCTGGTGATGATTAATCCACCACATTATTCCACCCATTGTCTTTTGATGGCTTCTAAGCAATGAGTAATTTAATTGAATATAATTATTCCTTTTCATTTTGACCAAATCGAAACCAAAACCAGATGATTCCAAGATGTGAGCCTTTGATCTGCAAACATTGAATATAGTTAGTACACTCATTTTCATAATGTATTCAATTAATACTTACGATTCTCTGATTTTCAACGAGGTAGGAAAAATTCTAAAAGTACCAAATAAAAATATACGAGAGAATATATATATATAAGAATTTATCTATTTTAATTTTATTTACTTTGTACTTCATAAATACTTACTGAGGATATTTCCAATAATTAGAGATGGCATGTCTACTGTCGATAGTTTGTTCCGTCGGGCGTTTACAATATCTTGGATTTGCAACACCACTAACAAACTTATAATCATCTTCTTTTCCTTCTTCTTGGCCATTAATTTCAATTTGAGACACCTGAGATATAAAATCTACAACAGAAGCTTGATACTGAGGACTTGAATAAAATGGCAGGCTCTTTCGAGTACTGTTAGGAACTTGACAAGTCATAGTCTCTACTTAATTACTTAATTTAATAACTGTCCTATACGAAAACTAACCAAGTTAAGTTCTGAGATTCACAAGTGAAAATGAACCAACAAACGTAAATACTACGCATTTAGTAGACCACCATGTACTTAAAAATAACGGACAAAATATGAACAAAGCAAAAAAGAGCGCGTCAATTTCTTTGTTATATGCCTCGAATAAAAACAAAGCGTCATATTATTTTTCAAATGCTATTATTATTTATTTCATTCAATCATAATTAAATCATTAGTATTTGGCCAATAATTGTTTAATTTTGCAGCATGTCAAACAAGCAGTACAACTTGGGCACCAACTACATTTTGCTTCTAAAGCACTAATAAAATCTGGAAATTCAGGATGATCCTTTGTTGCTTCAAAGATGCATTCAATGTCAACTTTTTCCTACAGACAGAAAAATAAATGTCTTTATAGTTAATATTAATTTCAGCAAAATTTCTTTCGTTTATTTTTCTTACTGGATCAGCGTGAACAATGTTGTTGATGGACATGGAGTTTTCGTCAACATTTAATTCAGGTGCAAAACATTTGTGAACGTCTGCAACGGATGAAGCTTGTGCGAATGCAACAAACAAGAGAGTTGAAACAATCAACAGAGTTTTCATGCTGATGAATTGGAATTTTGTGTTACTGTTGTTAATTTAGTCAATGACGAGTGGTGTAAATGAAGTGTAGACGACGAGTTTATTGGTTTTATTTATAACAAGTTTAAAATGATGCAAGAGTTATCATAAATTGAAAATCATGTATGTTTAATGTTTGATTTTCATTGCTACATTAGATAAAAATGCACTTGAGTAAGTGACAAGTGTTTATTAATTGGGAAAATTGAATTGATAATCAATAATTTTAATTATTTTTGGAAAGGCAATTTATAACGTAAAATGTTCTTATGACAATTAAATTGAATGCAATGAGCAATGTCCATCATGATTTTCTGCTTCTTGATGAAATAGATCAAAATCCAGTAAAGTATAATAAAATCTTTTGAAACCAATTAGGATACTAAAAGCATGAGTGGCATTACTACACAGAAAATTATACAGACTATGGTATTTTTAAACAATTTCAAGAAAAAAGGATAGTTAAAAATCATTTTTTAAAATCATGTTTTTGTAGAAATATGAAGCTCAAATACTGTTGACTTTTGGTTTACCGTTTGCATTAGCAGTTGGAGCATTGCGATATTTTGGAAGTTTACTTACCCTTTTCATTTTGCCTGTAAAATTATTTGCTATTTATTCAGCTTGTACCAAAATTGATAATTCAAGAAGGACTCCAGTTCCATTGGTATATAAAAAATATCTATCTACAAAAAATTAATTAATTGATTACATATTTTTCTGTATATATGCAGGCTAGCATTTTGACAAATATTTTAATTTATTTCATGATGAATATGGCCACAGATGTATTTTTATCTCCAGCACTAAGAGCTTTCAAATATGCACGAAGTCCAGTGTTTTATTATCTTGTCCTGTGTATTATTACATCTTTTGAAGTCATTTCATTGTTGGCTCTTGCAAGAGCAATAATACTTTTTTATTTGATTATGATTTCTTAGCTAGCGAAATGTTCTTATGACAATGCCAAATAATATTTTTTGTATGCACATGCTTTGCTTCATATGTCCAGAAAATAAACTCAACTAAACTTTTTTCACTACGTTTCTTTTCGATTCCATACTTCTCAAAATTGAATGGATGAATAACGAAATCAGAAAAGACAGAATGAGCTCTTCTGCAGAATCACGATCAACATCTCCAGTCGATGTTATCAAGACTATGGTTAGTTTAGTTGTAATAATAAATAGAATTATATTTGATCCACATTCAATTAAATTATATTCATTATTAAAGGGTTATGAAGTACAATCACTTCTTTTCTATGGTGTACCAGTTGCTTTGGGTAAGTATTTTTTGAGACTCTATTTTGAAACCTAACTATAATATTTTTAATTAGCACTGACGGGTCTCAAATATTTTGGAACATTTCCTTTGGTGGTTTGGATTGTAAAAATTATTGCCTGTGGTATTATGTGTGCTATGATTGATGATCCCAACAAGTTTCCAACACTTATTCCTACAGTACGTTATGCTACTTATAATGCTACTTTGCAATTAATTTATATATAACTATTATGATCTAGGCTCGAGTCTTTGCAAATATTTTGTTGTATTTTATTCTTCAATTGACTGATGACTATTACTTAGCTCCTACTCTCAAAACTGTTGTTTTCAAAGAAGCTAAAGGAACTTATTTTCTTCTTGTGGGACTTGTCACAACTTGTGAAGTCGTAAGTATTTTAGCAGCAGCAAGAGGTGTAGTTTTATGTTACCATATATTATTTCCAAAATAATATATTGTGATGAAAACAAACAAGAAGAAATATTTCAAGTTCGGTTGATAATAATATATACTCACTCGTAATCTTTTAATTATACAATGAAAAACTAATATATAATATTTCTCAATGTACAATGAACAAGTCTTAAATTCTAAATGAGATATGATATGTAATTAACTAATCAACAAATAATATACAAAGAATATATTTCAAAATACTATTATTAACGACGTGTTTTTACTGTTTTAGTGCTTTTAATTATATTTCTAATAAACTTATTTAGTGTATCAGGCTCAATTGCAGGAATTTTAGCTTTTTTCAGTTCATTTTGTATAGCATTGGGTCTTGTAAGTCCTCTCTCTTTAATTAGAAATGTTACATATTGTTTGGTTACAGCATCCATTGATAAAGAAACATCATTACTTGCGTTATTAGTATGATCATGAAGAAGTCCACGTCCACGATAAAGTGTTACTCGTCCATTCAGTTGATGATGTAAATATATTTTTGCTTCACAATTAGTTCTTCTTGCTTGATTACATCGATAGTATACTTTCAAACCTTCTTTTGTATTATGAAAATAATTTTTTGACCAAATGTTTTCAGTTGTTATTAAAAATAATTGAGATTCTTCAACACTTGAAAAACTTCTTTCCTTTTCCCAACGATCTTTAGTATTATTTCGAGTCATAGAATTATTACTTGGACGTCTCTTTTTAGTAGTGGTAGAACAAGATGCTTCAGACACTTTGTCTTTATTTTCTACAACTGCAATCAGAAAATTAAGTAGATTATTTATTATATTCTTTTAAAGTATATGCATACAAATTCTACAAAGCTTTATGTACCCATTATAGATTCTTCATGATTGTTTAAAGCATCCTGATTAACAATTTCCTCAGTCTCATCATCATCATCATCAAGAATTGCAGTTGCATATTCTAAAAGAAACATCAAATTCAGGTTTCAAACAACACTAAACAACTAAAGAAACAAATGCATTGAATACTCATAATACTCACCAAAAAATTGAAACTGATTTGTATTGTCAGCATTATTAAGAACCATTGTTTTCTCTTCTACTTGTTGAAACTCTTGTTTGACTTCTTCAACATCAGGAGAGTTTGAATTGCGAGATAATAACTCTTCTTTCTGACCATTAGTATTTGATGATGTTTCTTTTTCTTCTTCAGTCTGTATTGTAATTGGAGGAGAGTTATTGACATTTTCAGTTGATTGAGACAAATGCTGCTGGACATCAAAACCTGTTATTAAAATCAAGAAATTAGTATTTTGTTTGCGTAAAATAAATATTAATCTGTGAGAGACAAACTAAAGTTGTGAAAAATCCATTGTTCCAACAATTTTCTCCACTTTTCCTCTTGTGCAAATTTGAGTTTCCAGTGTTCAAGCTCTTGCTCTATAATTGCAAGTCGCTGAGCAAATCCTAAACCAAGTTCTAAGTTTAAACTCATTATATGTTATCGTTTTTGTATTAAACAATTAGACAAATTATCCAAAACTTATAAAACACGGCAAAAAGAAAAGCACTTGGATTCAGCAAATTTTTGAAATCTCACACATGTTTCCCTCTCAATAACATTGAACAAAGTGATACAGCTTCACACATTAAATTTGCATAAATTTTAGAAAACATTTTACAAATTTTAAGCTACTGATCAACTTTTTACGATAAAATTCAAAATTGTTGAATGACAATTATTATATTTTATGCTTTTATGTAGAATTAAGTTTCATTTGAATAAGTTAGGAAGCTGACTATTTCCTTTGCACTTTACATTTCTATGCAGGGTTTCTAAGTATTATCAATGAAGTAAGATTTTATCCTTTCATAATTAACAACAAAGATAACAATTAGCATATTTGAAAGATAAACTATATATAAGGAAAGAGTGTATATCTTGTTGTTAATTATACTTTACAACTTTCACAAGGGCAAATAGCTACAAAGGACAACGACCTCATCATTTCTCATTTCATAAACATTTCTAGTCTCTTAGCGGAACTTTTGGACAACTAGTCACCCTTCTCGTAAAAATTGAATTTTTGACATATTTAATTAGAATTAATCAGTGGTAGGTAGTCATGTCTGATTCTCATCCTCGATTGAATCCAATTCGTGTGCTTCATCATATTGGAAAAGATCACTCATGGAAAAAATCAAATGCTGTTGGAATTCAGCCGCAAGCTCCAGTAATAAGTAAATCAAAGCAAGTTGTAAAAGTCTTTTCAATTACAAATTATATTATTACATAGGAATGGATACATCCTGATTTATCTATTAATGAGGAAGCTGTAGAAGAAATTACTGTCCACCAGCTTGTAAGAAAGATTGACAAAGAATGTGAACCAGAGAGTGTTTGGAATGAAAAAGCAATAGATTTGTTACGTCTTCAATTATTAGCTGATGGACATGATGATGGTATCAAAACACAAGTCGAATAAAGATACATTAACTAATTAATTGTCAATACTTAGTTTAAATTGAAACAATACTAAAATGTAAGTGATGATATTTGTCAGTGCCTATATGAATAAATAAGATAATCAATCAATTAGCACAGAATAAATTATAATTAATTGTTTATAAATAATAATTAATTCTTTCTCAAACATACTGTTGCTAGAAATGATGCACTAATTGTTGTAATGTGCCATGCTGATATTTTTAATGGAAAATGGTCCAATTTCATATTGAAAAGTAGAATTTGATGTGACATCTTTTCATTCAATGGCAAAAGTTTGACCCTATTCAAAATTTTACTTGGTAGGCGAGACTATATATTTAAAATACTTTTACTTATAATTAAATAGATTTCTATAATTACTAGTACTCTCACCGATGAAGCCAACAACTCTGCAGAAACAAGAATGGCCAACATTGTCATGATTGATGAATGAGTTTGAAGAACCCACATGATAAAAAATCTTAATGGATGTTTATTAGATGAAGAACCATTTAAGTATTGAATAGCTGAATATGAACCAGTTGTAATTGTTAAACAACCATTACATAAAATAAGTAGAGCTTGAAATCCAAAGAAATTTTCAAAATCTTTAAGCACATCAGAAATTCTACAATGAAGAATTCTATAATATTGAAATTTTTTAATTGTTGATGGCGAACTGTCAAAATTAGGGGTTGTTAACATTTCTTCCAATTCTTTATAAAGTTGTAGAAAAAATGGACGAATAGATAATAAAGTAATAAGAAAAAGATTTCCAAAAAGTAAAATTACTTCCATCATAGCTGCATTTGTCAAAACTGCCCAAATTGTTTCATAAATTGAATACATTTCATTTTTTTCAGAATGGCTAGTTAAAATGGTAACTTTGATTAAATAAATTAAATGAGAAAAAAATCCAATATTAACAATAATAAAATATATAATAAATCGTCGTAATTGAATATGTTTCAATTTAGTAAAACTTTGTTGCTGTTTTGATAATTTTGTTATTTCCATTTCTTCAGCAAGAGATTGTAATTTATTCCAACCAGAAACAAAATATTTGATACGAAATATTCCAATAATTACAACAATTGCAACTGTAACATAGGTTGAAGCCGTTTGAATAAGAAATATATAAAGTTCAGATCCATGAAGAACAATTTGAAGAAAATTTTCAACTCTTTCACCAATAAATTTAAAGCATCCAATATTGATACACATAGCAATTGAAATAAATAAGAATGGAAATGAAAAATATTTTAGTTGACATTTTGTAATATTTTTTTCATTTTTCTTTTGTTGATGATTAAAAGTGACAGGAAGTAGGAGAAAAAATTGTGATAGTCGTAAAATATATTTCACAAAATCAAAAATATTTTTATTATTGATTTTTTTGTTACTAGTTTGACTAAAAATTAGTTTATTTTCATAATTATTTCTTGTTGCAGAAGTAGTAGTAAAAGAATCAATTTCTGTTAATGCCGACATTCTGTAACCTTTTGTAAGCAGTTTATTAGAAAGTTTTATTAATATATAATATTAATTTAATGACTCTTAATGTGATGTCACAAGTTTGGCATGTTGCCACAAAGAATGTACAAATTATGTAGACAAATAAGAAAAAAGTATAATTGCCCAACATCATTCATATATACTGTTATTTTTTCAATATATTCAATTAGTTTAATTGTGTACTTAATTAGTAAAATGAATACAATTGCGTTGTCCTCATTGTTATTTTTCTTTCTATTTGTTCTACAACACGTTGTAAATTTACAATTGACTGCAAACAAAGCTACACATGGATCTGTTCCATTAGGAGGTGTTATTGACATATTTCCAAGATATGGATTTCTAACTTTAAGTATTCGAGTATTTCCAAGAAATGATAGTACAACTAAACGATGGCTATTTTATGAACCATTTCAAGAAATATTTGATAACTCAACTTACTCAATTCATCAAGAAAGTTTAATTCCAACAACTAATAATACAACAACATATCATCTTCATAATATGTTTCATATTGATCTATGTGAAAATGTTCCCAGATTATTAGAAGCTTATTTTAAAAGATTTACTATTGAAGGTTTTATACATCCATATGTTGCATTTTCTTCTGGTTGGAAAGCTCCTTCAATGTTTAAATATTTTGGAATTACAAATGATACATTTATAAATGGATTTAAATACCTTGTACTAGTTAGAGTTTTAATGCCAAAATCAATTGGAAATATTACATTTCATTCAAATATGACAATTAAGCCAGAAGTGGTAAAGAAAATGGAAGAATTAATTAAACCTGATGATGAAAGAAGTGCAAAAAGATTTTTTACTGAAGTTGGAACTCATTATGTACAATCGTATATTAGTGGAAATGGATTATATCAAGTTTTTGCAATGAGTATAAAAAATTATAGAAAACTAAAAGACTATTTACATTCTAATCGTGATCCAGTAATAAAAAGAGCTCAACTTCCAACACTTATCCCACAATGGTCTCATCAAATTGGAAGACTTTCTATACTTAATGCTGATGATAATGCTACAAAACTAGTTCATAATTTATTAAAAGGAGTACCACCTTTAAGTGATCAACCAAATATATTTAAATTATATCAAAATGAACAAGCGTCTGAAGCTATCAAAGTTATATTGGAGAAACAAGAAGATGCTATGCTTGGATTAGATTTAAAAAGAATTGATTTTATATTTAATAAGAATAAAACTCAAAAAGATTTGTTTGAGTATTATATCCAAACTCATATGAATCTTTGGGAAGTTAATACTGATGTTGCTGGCTAAAAAATAATAAAAAAACGCGTTAAGTATATTTTCATTTTGTAAGTACTAATTGACTCAATAAAAATAATGTTCTATAAGCTTCTACCAAGCTTCTATATATTTATTTCTACGTATTTATAGTTGAGTTGACTCATCATTATTTTATCTGCAGCTACATGATACGTGACAGATTTAGAGTACCAATATAAAATGAGAATTGAGTGAGATAGATAATTTAGCATAAACAGGATGACATAAGTCTTGTCGTTATCAAAGATCCAAGATTGAAATGACTTGTCGAGGTTAAACTAATAATACACAGCAACATTTTAGTACTGATTGGAGAGACACAGAGAGAGAGATCAATTTAAAAGTTGAGTCAGTTCAAGTTAATCATTGAAACAAACAACATCATCGATACACACTTATTAAAGCATTGTTACTTTCATTCTATAGACAATATCTTAAAACCTATAAGAATATGACAACAAAGGCTGCTGCTTTAACACTCATTGCTCTGGTTTGCTCATTTATGGCACTCTCACAAGGAGTTCGAGTTACTTTTTGTTCTGGAGAGAATTTAAGTAAGTCTATCATTATAATAAAAGCTAAATTTTGTTCTAACAACTACTCATGATGAAATTAATCGTTAGCTGGATCGTGCGCAACGAAAAATGTGGAAGTAGGTCTCTTTCGCAATAAATGTGAGGATTTCCCGTTTCGTTTTCGATGGTTTTTCACTGCAAGATCAGTCAAAGTAGAAAATAACTTCTTAGGAGGTTGTCCTTCTACCTGTACTTTATTTTCTAGTGACAGTTGCCGTTGCTGGTTTGGTTCTTGTCCACAAATGAATTTCAGCTGTCAGCATGTCAATTTATACTCGAACCACTTGTTCAAGGGCGTGATGTGTAATTAAATTTTACAATAATGATTCTATATTTGCATATGCAGTTGTAATTTCTTCAGTTGTAATTTCTCTTTTTATTTGTACCTAATAAATATGTAATGTGCAAAATTGGTTTGGGAATAAATAAACAAAATAATTATATATTGGAAAATTATTATTTCAGTAGAAATATCACAATAAGAAATAATCATCTTTCACTTTGTGTTTTTTGGGTACATGCATATATATAATAAATAAATTAAATATTGTGACACAAAATGACGAGCTAAATGCACAGTTTGAGTAAAATTATTATACTAACCTTGACATGAAAAATAATATCAATCAATGAAACATTATTATTAATCATTATAAGATTAAATGAGCTAAAAAAACTATTACACATATCTTCTACTACTTTTCAAATATTTGTAAATGGACTTTAATAATAATTTCACCTGACTCTACTTCATGTAATGGGACTCTCTTAATTACAGGAGTCTTATGATTTCTTGTTTCCTCATAAATTGAAGACATTCTTAATTCAGTTCGACCAAGAAATTGATTTGGAGAAAAGTAGTCTTTATCATAGACTGTTAAACATAAAATATCATCATGTAAATCTTTCACCGAAAACTGCATGGACTCGTTCCACTTGGGATTTAAAGTTGCTCTCAATACTTTTGTTCTCTTAATTTCAGCATTGACACTCACTTCAACAAATGGATCTGATTTTCCTGTTGTTTTTTTTAATATTCCAAAAAAATTAATTATTATTTACATAGAATATAAATAATAACAATAAATGAAGCACAATAAATATATATAAAACTTTTTATACACTCCAGAAAGACAAGAAAAAAAAGCAAAAGCAGACAAAAATTTATATATGTTCGTCACACAAAACAATGACAGACAGGTAGAGAGAGAGAGAGAGAGATTAAATCTTTTTTCATTTTATAATACCGTTTGGATCACGGTTAGCAAGATTGACTCCAGAAACAATTAGTACACCAATTTTGCCTTGAACAGGTCGTCTTCGAACTGTGAAAAGAAGACAAGCAAAAACTACAAGCAAGTGTTGTTGAAAAGTGAATATTGTTTTATAATAATAATAATAATATATGTTCATGCAAGAATTTAATAAATTGTTAGGTTAGCGCATTTCTAAATTTATATACAGCTGCAGTTATATGTGTTATTAAATTCAGCCATGCAATAAGCTGCTGGAGTGCATTTATAGTCTTATTTTACAAACACTATATTTATCTACAATGTATGTGCTTCATTTGTTGCTCAAAACCATTTTTGTACTTCTTCTTACCATTTTGAAATCGATCAGGAAGATTTACTCCTTCCATTACAACAACTAGTAATCTTCCAACAACAGCTACAATTTTCTCTGTTATATCGCGCACATAACATTATATATAGCATTATTAATTTATTATATTATGATATCAATTAAAATCTGTATTAAAATATTATATACACAATAAAAAGATAACTTACTCGACCGTTGACGCTGTAAATATTGTTGTTCTATTTGATGATATCTTTTCTTTGCTTCTTTAATACTATTAATCCATAATCTCTTCTCTGAAATACCAGATGACAATACAAACATTGGTGATATACGATTATTTTCTACACCAATAATAAATTCATTCTCAACTCCAACACCGCTTTCACCTTCGACAGTAATGTCATTAAGAAACAATGGCTTTCGATATATTTTAAATTTGAGATTTTTGTTACGATCAAATGAAAATTGATTTTGATTTAAAGGTTTATTAGGTTGTGCAAAAAGAAGAAAATCATTAAAAAGAAATCCAACAAGTTCTTTTCCACTTTTTGATTTTTTAAGAACACCATGATGTAGAAATTTTCTTGGACCCAATGCATTTGTAAGTGAATTGAAGATGAGACGTTCTTCTAATCCATCACACATAATATGAGTTTGCATCCATTCAAGTCGATCTGAATTTTCTTTTTCACGTACACCTTCATTTACTTGTGCACATAGCTCTTCAGCTTTTGCTAAAGCTTCATCTAAATTTTGTCTATCTGGATGATTTTCAGGAGTACTTTCTAATATCTTTTTAATTAATAATGGATATCTTGTTAATCTTTGAATTGGACTTAAAAGAAAAGAGCTCAATGGTAAATTTTTTGTTGCTGGATTTGATTGACATTTCTTACAGAATTCTCTAAATTCTGGACTTTTTTCTGATTTTTGTTGTAAAATAGCTGCTGAGCGAAGTTGGGCACTACAAAATCTAATGTATGTAGTAAATCCAGGTAGCTAGATATGAAATATATAAAAAAAATATTACATAATAATATATTCTTTTTAAATTAAGTCTTTTTTCCTTACATGTTGACATAAAATATCTCCAACCATCATTATGATTCCTTTATCTTCAGTTCTTTTTCTAACATTAAAAGCTTTGAGTAATTTATTACTACAAGAAATTAAATCATCCCAATTGACAAAAATTGATTGAAATTCATCTAGACTCAAAAGTCCTGAATTACTCAAAGGAACCATAAAATAATTTTTCAAAATATTCATATCCATCATATAAGTTTCTTCAGTATTGATTAATTCTCTAATTGAATCTTGTCTTTTTGTCTCAGCTCCAGTAACAGCATAAGCCATAATTCCTCCAGTTAATCTGTTTCCATTGCTGTAGTTTTGGGTGTTAATTCCAAATTCATTTCCCCAATCATCATCATCATCATTATTTTCTTCTTCAACAATACCATGTCCATTATTATTATTGGTTCCATTATTGTTCCAAGTTGAGTCTACCATTTCAGTTCCCATTTCTGAAGAAGGAAAGAAAACTTGATCCTGTTGTTGATTATATGCCCAAGGACTTGAAGACGTTTGTGGAGCTAAATATATATTATGTATATATAATGAAATTGTGATAAATAATTTTTAGCAATGAAGAAGAGATTTCTTTTTTAGTTTACATTACGTTCAGCGGTTTATTTCTTTTTTTCATGTAATTTTTTTACCACCACTTTGTTGTAAGTGTAACCACTTATTGCATATTTATTTATAGAGGTATAGTTACATTATAGCACAGGCAGGCATATAGCACTATTGTTTGTATAGTGTAAGTCAGTATTGTTTTTAGTATTATGTAGTTTAACTTTGAATTTAATTATAATTTGACTCATTTGTTCGCTTTTTTCCACCATCAACTGCCTTGCTTACTTGCAAAAATGTTTACTCAAATACTTTTCTAAAATTCTACAACAGTCTACACGTTATATGCAGTTCTCTAAGAGAGTTTACTAATTTTTCTTTACTTTGATCCATCAACTTACAAACACCACAAACACACACACACAAACTCACTAGACAGAAGATATGACACCAACAAGAGAAGAAGAGAATATTTTTGAGAAAGATAAAAGTTAGTAGTAGGAGAGTCATTTCTTTTCAAAAGTAAACTGATACAAAATTCGATATAGTAGTCTTTGTAAACCTATTATTACTATATGCACCAATGTTATATTTAATGAGACACAAAATACCAAAAAAATTGCCACAATGCCCTATACAATATTATTATAATAATAATAGGATATTTTGACTTTTGTTTTTTAGGTTATTGCTACATGATGACTACTGACTGACATGATGTATAATCTACATTTATTATCTATTTCCTTGTTGAGTCTTTTATGACTTTTAAGTATTATCTACAACTATATAGTATAAATTGTCACTACCAGATCTCTTTACAGATATATAAATAAGGTCTTTAAATTAATAAGGTTAAATATTAGTATACATATATCGGAATGCATGTTATCGCATTTGATTTTATGAGCTGACTTAAAAAAAACTGATAATTTGAGATTCCTACTCAAAAAACCCAAAAAGGGACCATATTACACATTATACATACTATTAAATACATTCATTTTGTTCACAGTCCTATACTTAAAACATTAATGAATACATAGCGGTTGTCGCCGTTTGTCTTATTTTTCATTTTTTAGATTGATGTTTTAAGACTACAGTCATTGCACTGTATTCGGTTATACT
The DNA here is from genome assembly GCA_009869805.1 of Oncopodura yosiiana. NCBI lineage: Eukaryota > Metazoa > Arthropoda > Collembola > Entomobryomorpha > Oncopoduridae > Oncopodura > Oncopodura yosiiana. Next base: position 6,587 of record VCNE01000061.1, on the reverse strand, counting down.
ACTTGTTTTGATACGTTGCTTACATTATTATTATAAGTGACCTTCTTCCTTTTTACAAATATACATTACACTGGTGATTATTACAAAGTGACAACAGGGTCTCATTATGACAAAAACAAAACAAGAGAGATTCAATAACTCAAATTACATGCAAACAATCAGACTTTGGCAATCAATAAAACACATTTTGTTCATTATATAATAATATAAACGTTTGATGAGTAACTTTGAGCAAAAAAGTTTCATATATAATTATTACAGTGCTACTAATAAACTCAAAAAAGAAAATGTACAACAATATAGTATATGGCTCAGCCAAAGAGACCCCGACACTAAACTAATACTACTACCGTCATCATTCATTATCGTCATTTTTCTTTTTATCTTTTAACTATATAAATAATGTGCACATAAATAATTTTTGTATGGCGTTGACAACTTTTTTTAACTTTCTCATTATTATAGATTAACTAACTAAGAGTTTTTTTGTTACTAAAATACTAAATATATTTATATGTAAATTAGTACATGTTTGTGGAAGTGAAGATATATATAAATAACAATATAATAATATATTTATAGTGTGATACGATGATAACAAGGTAATGGATTTAAGGTACACTTATCAAAAGTTATATTTTAATATATAGTTAGTTAGTTATAGTTTTACCTTATTACTCTTTTATTATTATTATACATACGTCTTTGTCTATATTTTTATATTATATGATGACTTGATACTTGATCTTTATTACTCTCTCTTTCTCTCTCTATCTCTACTTTTTCCCTGCAATAAATTATTATTAGTATTATTTTAATATCCCTAAAACTGACTAATTTTACAAATGATTCTTATATTAATTACATCTATGTTTTTTCTCAGGCCTATTTTGGAAATTATGGAGAAATAAGAGTTGTGGCATTTGTTTTTTTTTTTCATTGATAGTTTTCTCTTCTACAAATCTCAACCATTTGATTTGATGGTCCTGCCAGCTACAATTTATAATTAATATATAAATGTTAACAACAATATTCATGTTGCATACAAATCAATTTCCTAAAGCACCAACTTCTATAGTAGGATTTCTATTTTTCTTCTTATACGTATTGTATATTGCAAATTTTTTGCACTTATTTGTTACATTTTTATTAGATTTATATACTATACTCTTCATTCTAATTTTATATTCTTGGCTCTCGTGATTTTAATAACTATTTATTTATACTATCTAATTATTGTAAAATTTCTACTCCCAAAAATGTTCATATGATAATACAAAACTTTGGACAAATGAATTTGTATATTTGGATATATTGAATTGACTAGGATGATACACTTTTGTTAATTTGTTTTTTTCTTTCTGATTTCAAAGGAACGAACAAACTTTAAAAAATTATTACAATTTTTTCCAAGAATAATATTTATATATATATGAGATTTGACGAGATTACAAAAAACATAAATTTGAGTTGTTCTTTATTTGGTTTGGCTTAGGTTTTAAATTGGGTTGAGTAGTATAGTAGTAGAGTGTTTGAGTCTCTTCAACTGCATTTCATTTGTGCCCTGATCGTCTCTCATCTTCCTCCTATACAGACAGAAACGCACAGTGAGATTTTTTTTTAAAATCAATTATTGCTCTTATTTCTCTTTTCACATTTTCAATAATACATAGGGATAACAAAAAAAATGATTATAATAACCAAAATATAAACTGTCTTTCAGGGAATGAGTTACTGCTTCTTGACTGATACTCAACATTAATTATTTATTGCTACTCTAGACTTAAGCACTATAAATACTTAAAAAAAAATATACAGCAACATATTAAAGTTTAAAACTCAAATCTCAGCGTACTGTCTGTCTGTGTGTCGTCTGACATATTATTTTCCTTCATGATCTTTAATTTACTAGACTAATAAGTCTCTAGAATAACCGTCATGCTATCATGCAATAAAAAATATATGCGCCTACCGAAATTAATATACTATGATAAAGAGAGAAATATATACAAGACTAATCATAATAATATCAAAAATTATTGAAATATCAGTCAAGCTCAGTTTGATAGTCCGAAAGAGTCAGTCATATCAGAATTAAGAATTGAATGAAAAATATAAAACACACACACAGCAAAAAGAGACAAACATTCCATCAACAGTCATATCAGAATATAAGAGAAATTGAAATGAAGTGAATTTATATCAAATAGAATTTTACTACTTACATTGATTTTCTCCACCTATACGTTCAACATAGTTTGTAGGAAAAAGTCCAATTGCGCCACCCATTTGACCTTTCCACCAATCTGGTTCATCTTTGGAAATGATTGTAATGACATCATCCTAAAAAGAAATGACAATAATATTAGGACGATATAAATAAATAAACATTAAAGTTTTTAATTTGTAGTAGTACCTTAACAAATGTTAGCTCATCTGAATTTTGAGCAGTATATGGATATAGGGCTACTACGGTCTCTGTAAATGAAAGATTAATATTATTACTTGTTTCATTTTGCTCGTAAAAATCTTGCATCTTACCTTTTGTATCCGAGTACACAGGAGCAGCAGTCAAAGGCATAGTATTCTCTTCAAATGGAATAGGTGTTGTACGTGAAGAAGATTGACGAGAGCCACCAGCAGGACCAAGAACTTTGACATATGACCCAGGAAACCAACCAATTTCTCTCTTTTTTCCTTTAGCTTGAAGTTCTCCTTCCCACCATCCAGTATTAGATTTTTTTCTTACAGTAATTAATTGTCCTCTTGTTAGTAATAATTGTCCTTCAGAAGTTGGTTGATAATTAGCAAGAACTGTAGCAATTTCATATTTTCTAGATTTCCCTGTTGATTTTGGTGATTTTTGTGGTTGTGATGATGGTCGAGTAATTTCACTAATTTCTCTCTTAATCTCAGCCTCTTCATATGGCTCAAGGTCTCTAGACTGCCTTTCTTCAGTAAAGAAAGCTTCTCGTTTATCTGAGGGAGTATAATTGGAAGCATTTGTTGTAGAAACATCAGTGGTAGTAGTAGTAGTAACAGCTGTAGTAGTTTCATTTGATATAACATCATCATGTTTAGAAACATAATTTGCTGGAAATATTCCTGATCTATCTGTTCCTATTTGACCAGACCACCATTCTCCTTCGTTGTGAGTTACAAGGATCACTTCACCTGCTTCAAATGGTAAATCTCCTGCTTCTGCTGATTCATAAGGATATATTGCAACATAATATGATGTACCCTCTGGAGCAGGAGCTGTTGGAATTGAAGCTGCACGTACAAAAGGAACTGTACTACTAGTAGTTGTTGATATTTCAGGCATTTCATGTGAAGGCACAACCTCCACAAATGATTCAGGAAACCAACCAGATCTACCATCTAAAGTACCACTTAACCAACCAGGATCTGGAATTACATCTTCACTCTTTTTAATAAGTGCTCCTGCAGTAAATGTCAATTCATCTGGATTTCTTGATTCAAAATCAAATAGAGCTCGATAATAAACTTCTTCACCACTACCAAAACCATCAATACTTTTACGAGGAGTTGGTTCATGACCCCATGCAGCATTATAATCAACTTCAGTAATTTGTTTCTTTCTCATTTGTACAACTTGATCTCTTTTTTCTTTATATTCATCATAAATAGTTTTACATCCTTCAATTAATGTTGATAATGTATTTTTTAATTCTGTAAGTTCTTCATTAGCAACATCAGCATCAGCTTGTTTCTTTGATAATTCATCTCTCATATTTTGTGCTTTTTCTCTTAATTGTTTTAAATTGATACTTTTAACTTCACTTTCTGTTGCAAGTTTTTCTACTCTTACTTTTTCTTGAGCTGCACGAAGCATTCTATTATTTTGTTCTTTTAATTGACTTTTTAATAAACCCATATCATTCATAAATGTATCTCGTTTTGTTCTCATACCATCAATCTCTGTTTTGACTGAAGAGACGCCAATTCTAGTTTCCGTAATTTTACCAGAGAGCTCTTTAACTTTTGTTGTTAATTCTGATACTTCTAATCCTAATCCATTATTAACACCTTTTAATCTTAAAACCTCATCTTGTTCTTTTTGTCTTCTCTCTAATAATTCTCTTCTTTTACTTTCTTCTAATTCATTTTGTCTTTGTCGTTCCATTTCACGTCTAGCAGCTTCTTTTTGTTCTTCATTTTTTCTTAATTCTTCCATGCGACGTTCTTCCATTTCTCTTTGCATTGCTAATTGTCTATCACGTTCTTCTTGATGTCGTCTTTCCATTTCTAATCTTTGTTTTTCTCTTTTTTCAAATTCTTCTCTTTCTTTTCTTTCACGTTCTTCACGTTCTCTATTTTGCATATCTTGTAATACTTTTCGTCTTCTATCCAATTCTGCTTGTCCTTTATCATAATTTTCTTTACGTTTATCTTCAAAAGTAACAGTTCCTCCTATGTAGTATAGAAAATAGAAGGTAGTAATATAAGAACACAAGAAATGATACTCAATTAGTAACATAAAATAAAGTATTAAATTATTAAAAGAAATGACAGGAAGTACCTGGTGATGTAATTGCTTCTGGTTCCAAGTTTGGTGTATTAGATCCACTTACAACACCAGACCCTGGTATACTTTTACTTATTGATTGTTTTCTACTTCCTGCTCTAAATGATGGTGGTATTAAATCTGCTGAGAGTTTTGGTGGTAGTCTACCCATTTGTTTTGCTACATCAGTAAGATGTAATGCAAGAATAAATTCTTCTACTGATAGTCTACCATCAGAATCTAAATCAGAAAGTCCCCAAACTTGGGCTAAAATTGGCTGAGGAAGACCTGTTCCTAGTAATATATTTCTTGCTTGAACACCAGTTAAAAAACCAGATTTTGTACGGTCATGTTGATTAAATAGTTGAGTATATTTCAACCTTGATTGATTTGGAACTGCCCATTCCATCATTAATGGTGAATGAATTGAATCTTGACTAGTTATTGATGCAGAACGTTGATGAATAGTAGAATCTTGAGTAGATCTAACAACAGGAAGGACACCAGCAGGTGTAGAAAAAGCTAATGACCCTGGTGGTACGGCAGCAATTGGCATTGTTGGTGGTGTAATCATTCCTCCTGGTATTTGTTGTTGTTGATGTTGTAGCGGTGGTCTTACTAATGGAGGTGACATAATACCAGAACCAACTGGTGATGTTATAGACACTGGAGTCGTTGTTCCAGTTCCAGCTATGACTGATTTAAGAGCTGGAGGTAAGGCTGGTGGTATTTCGATTCCACGAAGTTTGAGTGTAATCAATTTACAAGCAACACTAAATTCATTTATGTCCATTTTCCCATCACAATTCACATCCGCTAAGCTCCTATTATATTAGTTAAAAAAAAGAATAACAACAACAAAATATAATTAGAAAGTGTATACTAGCTACTAGCCTTACATAGTATAGATGTAAGTAACGGAAGAAAAAAAAATCAATAATATTACTTAGCAAAAGACCGAGAGACATAATAAAAGCTTTTTACTCTCAGCTGCTGTGAAAACTAATGAATCATCTTCTTTTTATCAGACATTACATATACCATATATATGTAGTGCTAAATTGAATCTCTTCTCAGCATGAAATAATGTAATTACAATGTACAAATATAGTACATACTACTGCATAGGATTTTTCGGTAAACGACAATATGATGTTATTACTACTTACTGTACTAACTAAACTATGCAATGCATGGAAAATAATTTGATTAACAATTTGATAATAATTATTAGTATATACCATATTTGTCCTAAAACTGGTGGTGGTAGCTGAGATTGTAATAAAAATCCTTTGGCCTGATCACCAGTAACAAAACCGCCGATAGGATTAAGACTCCGAAATTGTTCTAAATGCCTCGCCCTTTCAGCTGGTGTTACAATGAATGGATCCATTTTTGATGATTGTTGTTGTTCTTCAACTTTTGAGCAAATGGAATTCCTTTTCCTATGGTTTGTTGCTGCTTACAAGATCCACTTTCAATTGTTTAATTTCAATTTCTTGGATAATGATTTGATTTTGTGTGTTTATTGATCACTTTGATTTGATGTAGTATGTAATTACTTCTACTATCGCCCATATATATATATATTATAATATCTGTTGTGGTGCTAATTGAATGTTTAGATCTAATTAAAATCGCCAAATTTTGATTGTTGTTGCTTTTGTCAATAATTTAGCAAAAATTTTTAGCAACAACAAAAAAACACACGGGCGAACGGCGACACCCACAATGACAGTAGTATATAACAAGTTTTGTATTATAGAATGTAAAGAGACACGTGGATAAGGCGGGGAATTTATAAATCATCGGTCAAGTCAATATTATTTCAGCTTAGTATAATCTTACCATTTAAGCATGCCTGGCATTCTGCTAAGCATGCCGTATTTAGCATGTGAATTTACATGCTTTTAGAGAAAAGGCATACTCAGAAGCATGTCTTTTCTACCATTGTAATAGAAAGGGGTTATTCACAAGTCTCATACTATGTTATGCATTATACATTAAAAATAAGTGACTAAAATATTTATTTAATTAATTATAATTAAGTTTTTGTGTT
>VCNE01000055.1:0-13775 GCA_009869805.1 Oncopodura yosiiana | reverse complement strand
ATTCCTCTTGAGGAGATCTTTCGAATGAGCCATTAATAATTCACATCGGTTCACAAATAAAAAAGTAGTTCGTGGTCAAGAAAGCACGCAGACAAACTCTGTCGCTTATTATATAGATATGATCTCAACAAAGGATTAACAAACAGATTTAAGAGGATTTTTATATGATATTATTTAAACAGTTGTGGTTCATCCACTAGCCGTGATCTCTTCTAAACATAGAATTTCAACAATGTTGGCGATAGCGTGGGTAAGCGAGCGATTTATCATAAAATGAAATATGATGCACTTCTCTTTTATAAAAAGATACATTGATCATCACAAAGAACAAAATGAATAATAGCATGCTTTGAATTTTTTTACATGTTACAAGTTATGCTCAGCTATCTGTGCTTCTCCTCAGGTAACAAACAACAAATATTTACTTTCTCAGGCGGCTTTGAGCAATAAATCGCAGTGTAAATTTTCTCCAGCCATAAAATATGTATCAAAGCCAAAAGCATATAGTACATATAACTATGTGAATGATATAGGATGTGAATATTTAATATATCATTTTTTTTCTTTCTTTCTTTCTCTGCATATACATCGGTCTTTTTATGGTGGTTGGTATCTGATGTTGGCCTTCTCTTTTTTTCTCTTTCCTTTTCTGCTTGATCAGCTTTATATTTTTAGACTTGAAATTCATCCACAGTTTCCTAGCTTTCAACAATGTGTTACAATGTTTTCAAATGTTCAAGTAGAGATGCTTAACACAGTATTTTCTTTAGCCATACTATATTTTATTCCCTTGATTGTCATTATAATTTCGTATACAGCCATCATTGCAACACTTTGTGTGAAAGCTAGACAGAATCAAAATAATAGCAGTGTCTCAGCTACCACAAGAGGTATGTATATATATATATTACAACTTTATTACAAAATGTAAAACGTGACTTTCTCTACTTTCTCTACTTGTAATATTAAGACTTTAAAGATACTTTATTGCTCCGTTTGTGACTTGAAATGAAAGATGAAAATTACACTGACTGTAGAGAAAGTATTTCTGAGGGGCCAAACTATATTTTTCCCAACGTTTTATTATATGAACCTATAGCAGCAATGTCGTAAGTTTTTACACAAAAGTATTTTTTAGATGAATGAAATGCAAGAGTATACTCGTGTGTTCTAAATAGCTAAATTATCAGACGCCTAAAATATCTTGGAGAAATTTTGTGTCAAAACTTACTAGACCACTGGTGAAGATACTAGTGTAGATGAAAGTGTGTGATACATATAAAATGCTAGGATGTTTTGCCCACTGCTTTGCAGTGTGGAATAAAGTTCTAAACTTAATGACAGAGTTTGTATAAACCTTGAATCAACGTTTTGTAGAGATCGTCCGAATGAACCATTAATATTTCAAATTGGTCCATTCCTTACAAAAGTAGTTTTAGAACATACACGTATACATATACAGAATCTGTCACTTACTATATAGATAGGTTAAAATTTAAATTGTAAACTTTAACTTGGTACTTTACTATAGCTCATACGGCATAGATACACTTACAAAAAGCAAAATGAACAAAAGGCCTAACAAAGCATTTTGTGGAAAGTCATGAAGATGTAAAAGTGTAGAAGAAAATTTTATAAAATTCTTTTCTCTGTTGTGTTGGATTATGTCTAACTTTTAACAGAAAATAGTCGAGAAAGCCATACACAACATGATTTTGACAGAACACTGAGAAGAAGTGGAGCATCTGTGATTCAAAGAGCTAAAATCAGGACTCTCAAGTTGAGTATTGCAGTTGTCGTAGGTAAAAAAAGACATTTGTACTACTCTAGACTAGAAAATTCTTTCAACTTTGACTTTATAGTATATTTAACCTCATCCTACATGTGTTTTTATTCTATAAAAAGTATTTCTCATCACTTGGACTCCTTTTAGTTGGATAACTTTCATGTAAGTGAATACTATACATGATATTATGGATTTTTTACATTCATGGGAAACTGACGCATTTCAAAAATAATTTTATTATGATAAGAGCTCTCTCGTTTTGCTGACAAGAGTCATTCGAGCTTCTTTCTACTCTCTCTGTATAATATGAAAGTTTTTCGCATTTATTATGCCTCTTTTTCTCTAAATTATCTCTCAAGCATTGACAGAAGAGAGAGAGAGAGAAAGACTTGATATGACTTTAATGTTGAGCAGTTCAAGAGCAGTTGCCTCTTACCACATTATTTATTACGTATGTCAAAAAGTCTACTTATATAATTCTTTTTGTGTGTGTGTGTGGTTTGGCATATATAGGCATACACTTTATCCAAGTCATGCAGCACAAGTTGATGTGAATTTACAAGACTTCTTTTTTATTATGGGTAAAGTGAAACTCTAAACTGATTTGATCTAAAGTGTATAATATAATCCAATACACAAGTTTTTAATGACTATTTTTTTAGAAAAATAGTTTTGTTAGTAAAAACTAAGCATCATTGTGTTCCTTAGGAAAGTTATGATAATTGAGAATTTTAAGATTTGTACTAAATTTATGAATTCTTGGTAAACCTAAGAAAAGAGTATGTACAAATGCATTGGATCATATATTATTATATGCTGTAGATGAAATAAATTTCCGGATCTTATATAATATTTTGACCTTCTATATTTTTATTTTAGCTTGTGGAAACTCTTGCGTCAATCCTTTTCTGTATGCAACTTTCCTTACAAAATCATTTCGCACTCAGTCCAACTCATCTTCAGCAGCAAGTCAGCACTATGTGGCATCCAATAACGTGCATGCATGTAATAAATTGACTGTATCTAAAATGAGAAAAATCCGCTATAAACAACGAGCCACAGTGGAGGAAATAGAGGATGGTGAAATTACGTCTCAGCAACAAAATGGAGCTTTATAGAATTCTTCTTCTTCGTCTAGTTTTTATTATTATGTATACATATAGTTTTTATATATTATATATATATATAATCCAAGTATTACATATTTCTTTTTATATGCTTTATACAACATTGTTATATAGATTTGATATCATCATACATATATATATATATCTTATTTTCTAATCTTTTTCTGTTCTCCTCTCTCAAGGATTATGGCAAGTCCTTTTGAATAAGCAATGTTTCTTCAAAGTAAACAAATGGTATTTACTGCTTTAGCTCTGCTCTATTCTACTTCAACTCTCTTCTTTAGTCTTCAAAGTTTGAGTTTGTCTATATAATTGTAATGAATGTCCCTCGATTTCTCTAGTTCTCTATTTGTTTTGAACTAGAGAGAGAGAGAGAGAGAGTATTCTATAATTCTAACAACTTGAATTTGATTGGAATGTACTTGGGAAGTGAAGAAGGAGCAAAGAAGAATGCTAAAAACTTTTCTTTCCTGCTTCTTATATACGTACATATAATAGAAGAGATGAAAAGAGGCAATGAAAAGTTAATGAGAGTCAACAGTTATAGTAGAGAAAGAAATAAGATATTAGAAAATTTTGTGTAACTTTTGTTAAAGAAATTACTGTCAAATTTACAAAACAGAGAGAGAGAGAGAGAGAAGCGAGAAACAGAGAATTCCTAGCATTTCCAATTCTTATGAATTTGACACAAACAATTTCTCTTCGAAACCTCTGACTACATAATATACATATACACTTCAGATCTCACTTTAGTAAGAAAAAAACAAGAGTTCTTCTTCTGTTCTGTTCATAATACATAATTCAAGAGAGTGTCAAGAAAGGAAAAAAATAAAAAGGTTTTTTTCTTTTCTCGTTTTACATCTTATATGTCACTAGTAAAAGAGCTTCTTACTACAGAGCTCATCAATGAGTTGTGTACTTAATCTTGTCACTTTAAATTGGATGAGTCTTCAAGAGGAAGTTGAAACTGGTAGGGATAGATACTCCAATAGCCCAGGCGTGGTTTTCCATGTAAATTTCCAAAACCATTTGTGTCCAATTCGGACTCGTAAGATTTTGGCACTCTTGCAAAGTACAACTGGAAAAGAAGAAGAAATGAAATAAGATCAAAATTTATTTTTATAGACTCAATATTTTTCAAGTGAGTGCAAAGAAAATCTAATAAAAATAAAACCTTTTTCCGAATGGGCATCACATTACTTCTTGACACGACATCATGATTTTCTCCAGCATCTTCCTTCTTCTCACCAAAATCTCCACGAACCCAGCTTCGACCGAATGTCAACTTTATATATATGTATGTGCAAGCAAGGATAAGAAAAAGAAAAAAGTTTCTATCATCATTTTCAAAGTCAAAGTTATAATATACATCTATTTTTGGTAAAGGCTATAAAATTTTATGTTGCAAGAGGAAATTACTTTTGTGACAAAAAAAAATTTCTACCACTAAAGTCGCCAACTGAGCTTTCACTACACTACCTATATAAAAAAAATATTGACAATGATGCATTGTAGCTTATTGATGGTTCTAAAAGGCCACAAGACATTAATCATATGAATAGCCAGTAGAGCAAAGAAAAGAATTGAGTTGCTATATTCAATTTTCACTTTCTTTGATGGAATGTATTGTGCGTCACAGAGAAGACAAATTGTCTTTTTATTGGTTATAGCTAACAAAACGATAAATATTCTCATGAATAAGGTTAGAAGAAGGACTATATATACAATGTCTCAATTCTTTATATTAATATAGATGTCAACTTAATTTATGGAAACACTTTAATTTGTACCTGAGCGATAGTTGGAGAAATCTCACAAAATATTACTGTCACACAAATAATAGCAATGGCCAAGATTTTAATTTTGCACATTTTGTGTATTTTATGATAAAAACTTAATTGCTATTATTATTATAAACCACCATATAAATAATTAACAACTTTTGTAATATATCAGAAATATTTTTATCATGTAACTTGTTTCAACTACAATGTAAGAATAAAATATTTTATCCAAGTCAACTTTTCCTTTTATATAGTTTGTCGTCGTCGTCATCTCATCTACATTGGACACCTTCTTCTTGACTTGAGCTCTTTTGGAATATCCATTTACTTTCCATTTAAAACTGGAAAGTTTTTACGTGAGAGTACTTGTAAAGTTTTGCGTAGGCTTTAGATATATATTATATACTATAGGTACATTCAATTTCCTTTTAAGTGACCTCAGTGAGCTTTTGGCTAACAAATATCCAATTTCATTTCACCTTTTGGTACATTGTACACTGCATAAACTCCTCAAGTGGTATTATAGTGTGCTCAACTTTCAGACAACATCTTCTTGTAAGTTTTATAGAGCGACCCATTTGTTTCTTGTTGTCACATTATTACATAAAAGTAGTATGTACATAGTAGTAGTAATCTTCCCACAAGTATTGTTGTTGGAATGTAAAACCATATGGATAAAGGGCAAAAATAAGTCTCCTCTTGCATTTTACTACTTGATGGAAGGACGTTATAAAGATTATTATACTAGGAAGGAAGAAGAAACATGCATAAAAAAGACTTGGTAAAGGATTTGTAGGATTTGTCAACTTTTTTTAGCTGGTCTTGCGAAAAAAATATGCTAAAAAGAATTTTAGACGAATGTCCTACAAATATCAAGCTAGAGGAGGAGACACAAGTTTGTATATATTTGCTAGAAAGTTTTCTTATTTTCTACATATTTTGCATGCTAAAACTGTTTCATCACATGAAAGGTTTCACATTGTATTTCAGTTGAGTAAAATATCAGTTACATACAATGTTTTTTGTATCTATATGTTTATTTTCCATTAGATGTCTTATAATACTCATGTACATATAAATAGGTTACGGCAAAATAATGTTTTTGTAATGTTTATGTTGAAGAAGAAAAAAGTTGTGACCTTTATTCATGCATATGTGTGTGTACGTGCAATGCAAAATATTTTTATTAGAGTTTTGTCCACAAGATATATGACCATCATATGGAGTTATTAAAAACAGTAAATTTCTTAGAGATATATGTGATGTTAGTAGAGCTCAAAGGCAATGTATTGTATATGCATTACATTTATATAAATGAATAGGACCAAATATGCGAGTTTGATAGAAAAATACTAAAAATTTATTCATTTTAAGATTTGAGATTCTATCCTCTTCCCCAGCCTGTATAATTAAGTGTAGAGTTAAATAAAAACTAAAAATTAATCAATTTCTGATACCTTTTCCGCCTCCTCCTAAGTAACAAATTCATCATTAGTATAATTAATTAACTTTTTAAGAAGTAACGTGAAAATACCTCCTTTCTTCGAAATTGAACCTCCTCCTTGCCTCCTCCACCACCACCTAAAAAGTCAAAGTGCATATTGATAAGAGCTAGTGAAGCGTGCTTTGTTTCTTCATATGCATTCTAAATTGCTGTCATACGTCAATTACCTTTTTCTTTTCCAAAACCTCCACCGCCTTACCACCTGTTTGATGTATAAAAAATGTATGATGCAAACTACAATAGTGTATATAGTTGACGTAAGGCAGAGTTCATCAATGTAGCTTCTGCTTATTAGGGCTGCATCTAACACACAACTGCCTTATTTTTAATTATTTTCGTTTTGATGATATTGAAGATTGAATTTCATTAATACAATTGAGACAGATTCCTTTTATTTCCTTAACACCTTCCGAAAATGATTTTAATGGACTAGAATTATTGAATAATAATTATTAAAAAACTACCTTACTTACGCAACACCTATGGTCAATACCTATCGTCTCATAAGTAAGGTATTTTTTTGCAATTTTTTAAAAAATTATTATATAAAAATATATAATGTATAATGTGCAATATATTAAAATTTAATATATTGCACATACACATGCAATATATCATTCGACTTCTAAAAATCGGCTCTTTCAGAAGCAATTAAAAGCCAAGTCCAAAAATAAATTTCTACGGAAAGTTCAAATTTCGCATTTTGATCTTTTGGTCCTGGACCTCGGAAGCTTTTTCATGATTCTTTCTTACACTCTTTAAGTATATGTATGATTTTTTTTAGATTTTTAGACCAGAAAAAAGAGGGCGTTTCATAAGTTTGGAAAGGGTTTATAAGTATATATTTTATCCGCAGTATTTTATATGAAAAGTCAAATAATAAATAATAAGATTCGTTAGTGTTACAACTAGAAAAAAACTATATTATATGGAACCTATAATAATAGTTCAATCTTGAGGCAAACTGAGAATTCAATAATATTAAATAGTCAATATTGTTTATACAAAATCACGTGCTATCATTGATTGATATAAACGCATCTCTATAAAAAAAGAAAAAAAAATTGATAGGGAGAGAGTGAGAAAGAGAAATATAAAAAGATAAACAAAAAAACATTTGTATAATGAATCCATCAATTGTTTTTCAATTGTTAAAATTGACTGACTTTTGACTTTTCTTCTTTGGACATTACTTGTGGATTTGAGGATTCATTACAAAATGCTATACCAAGTCATTTTCAATTAAATAGTACAACAAGGAACTTTTTGGTTTTATCTATCACGTGAGTATATATACTACTAGAATAGAGAACAATAAATAATAACTTGACTGATATTTATTTATTTTTTAAATATATGTTCTAAAAATAGCGACAGATGTCAATCTACTATCAAATGTTATGAAGGAGAAAAACAGAATTATCATGTTTATTCAGAATTCAATCCAGATCTTTATATAATATTCATCATCATACTTTGAAGGGCAGCCTAAACTAAATCAAAGCAGCTGTTTCGTGACTCTTGTAGAATTTGTCATTAGTAATTTTTCTGTATAATAATTATTATTCAACAACACAATCATCTCACATTATGAGTAGTATGCTAATCAAAGATATTCCTTGGTCAGAACTAGAGTAAGTATATATATCAAAATAAAATAAGTGAAGTAATAAGTGATGTTATTTTTTTTTCTTTTAGTCGAAGGGATCTTTTTATTAAAGTCGTTTATAAATCTCCAATAAAAAGTATTAGAAGATTCTTCTAGAAAAATTTTAATGACTGGTTTCAATAAAAATATTGAATCATTTTATCACAACATCATAGTATGTCGTACAATATAATAATAATTTATATACAAGTATATATAGATATAATATATTATGATTTTTTTGTGTTCTTTTTGTTAATAGGTTGGAAAAGAATATAGAGTCAACAATTTTGTCGTGAAACACGCAAATCCTTCATATACATATGCTATGCATAAATACGAGTTACAATTTTTAGAAAATACAAATTTCGATTGTACTGAAGATTGGTGATTATTGATATTCTTGAATAAATATAGATAAATAAATTGAATAACTTATATGTATTATAAATCCTAAATTACTAGTATTTATAAGTCATGTTGTCGTTAATGTTACAAAAATATAGAATATACATAATTATACTGATGTATCATGTCTCAAGTTACAATTATTCTCATGTTTCTTCAAACGTCTATTATGTACTCTGACGCTGCATCTAGTCTCCGTATGACAATCATAAAATATGACGTCTTTTAATTTTACTTGTTGAAAAATTTTGCCCTCAAAATTCACAAATTAATTTTTGTGTAGATGATGGTTTGTTTATTGTTTGTTGTTGAATATGATTATTATTACAAACTGGTGACAGAGATGAATGATTTGATGTTGCATTGATGTTGTTCGAAAGTTCTGATGATGATACTGAAAACTCACTACTTTGACTTGAATTTGGAGTAAAAGAATGTTGTTGTGGTTGAACAATTATTTGGAATGGTTCGTTTGAGCGAGATTGTACATGGGAACGAATTAAGGAACGCTGGGAACGAATCATGTTCAATAATTCCAACATCAAATCATCCTCACCAACATTAGATCATAGTTTGAAGTAAATTGTTGAATTACACACTTTGAAATGATTATTAATTACTTACATAATAAAATGCACTATGAGTATTACAATTGTAACAGTTATAACAATTGTATATCCATGTGAAAAAACAATCAAATATTAGAAATTTTATTGATAGATCACAAGAGATATTATAATTTAACATTGAAAGAAAGTTTAAATATTGAGATTTATTATGTATTCATGGTCTTGCATCTGTTAATAATTTCATATGAATTTGTTTTAACTTTTTTTTACAATGGACCAACTCCGCATAATGTATATATAATAGTACTTATAATATTAAAATATATTCCATCAGATTTGAAATCTAATAAAGAAAATATAGTCATCTTGTTGGTAGCCAATTACATAAAGTAATCCATGCATGACCATTATCACTTGTACTATGAGGATCATCAGGACTTTCACCAATGTTTAAAACATATGACAATAACTATGTTGCTTTTCTTATAACTTGACCATTGTTAGTATCCTCATAAATTGGAAGAACTTCTAACAATGCACAGTATCAATAAAACTCAATAGATTAATTAAATAGATCCTGATTTATCATAAGAAAAATCAAACTCAATATATTAGTTGTTATACTTGAAATAGTTTCATTGTATAGAAATTAGTTTTTCTTCTCACATGTCTTTTTGTTGACTTTTTTTATAGACCATCTAGAGTCCCTCCATTATATTTTTTCATCAAATTCATTGTTGCATGTATTACAAAGTTGTCACTATTCTCTTCTATTACCGTATAGTTCTTATTTCATACATCAATTGTTTCATAGTGAATATAATTAAAAATTATCATTAGTATCATGTTCAAAGAAATATGGATCATCATAGCTAATTCAAGCTTACCACATACAATCAACAACAGTAATCTGTATGATATAAAAAATAATATTTTTTTATCTTCTCTCTGTATTTTAGCCATATTGACTTGAATTGAATAAATAATTTTTACTCATACAGCCAAAAACACCTCATTCTCCTCATTACATTTCACAATAAATAATTAATGCCTGTCAAGTCTTCAACTCCTTTTGTCAACCTAAAGTCAACTCCTTTCTAAACGAATTTAAGTAATAATTTTTTCTCAGTATTCATTAGACTCTAGTTATAGAATGATTTTGTTGTATGAAGAATTACGTTTTTGTTTTTTATTTCTTTCTCTCTCTATTTACATTAATATATAGTCAGCAGCATCTCTCATCCTTTTCATCACAACACAAAAAAAGCTTCGAATTCACTGTCAACCCTACTATAAAGTCAACTTTCTATTAATTAATAAGACTTTGCTACACTCAACCCTCTTATAAACTTTATTAAAGAATTGACAACCTCTATCATGTAAAGACAAATGTCTCAATTGTAATTGACTTGATTAAATTTACTAGAAATATCTATCTCTCTCTCTATCTCTCTTAATTTTCTCATGTAATCAACATCTCTCATCCTTCTCACCACAATAAAAAAATTTCAAGTTCTCTACTATAAAGCCAACATCATAATAAAGCCTGGTACTTGATGACTAATTAATTGGCAACAAATGAAACAATAATATGAATTTTTATATAGTACAACATGCTCAACTATACGAATCAACGACATCACACAATTTCTCTCAACATAATTAAAAATTGAGTCGTTTGTCAACTCTATAACAAGGTCAACGTCCTTGTAAAGTCACCACCTTTTCTTTTTTTATCATTGCTTTATTTACCATACATTTTTTTAATTCCATCTCATTCTCTTCATCAGCAAATTCAAAGAAAGACGAAATACTTTTATAAATTAATTAATAGTTATTTATTTGTTTGTCTAATTATAATTTTTACTTGTTTAGGACGGAGCTGAAAGACAAGAATTTAGTTAACAATAGTTATACTGATGTAGATGAAAAAGAGAAACTCAAAATGGATTTGGACAAAGTAATGATTGTAAATTATTATTTTTTTTTATTTAGACACACAATAAATGTTTAATTTTTTGCAGATAAACAAAGAGATAGAAGAAGTAGAAGAGAAAAAGAAATACATATACAATTCTTTAAGTCTTTTAAGAGGTCACATCATGTTATAAATCATCAGTTCATAAATATGTTCATTAATCATACACTATTTATCATTGAATTTGTATTATAATACGGATATAAATATTATTAGACTTGTAAAAAAGATATATATGCATATGTGAATAAATAAATTCATACTTTCTGTTATCATGTAATAAAATTCTCCTACATTTCATATTTATACATTTTATTTGTTTGTCACATAAGCAAGCGATTCTATGATACAGAAATTAGCTAGCACATTGTTTTCTATCTTCATTACATACTAGACTCCATATCGTACATATATTAGTGGGACAGTTGTACTCTGATATATAATTTCTTTTTCATGACTATATATGTCATCGTCCTCATTAGATATCCATCACAAAAAAATAATGCCTGTTTAATAGAGTCAACTTCATTAGCAAGTCAACTCGAATTAATTATGTTGTACATTTCATGCTGGAAAAATTACAAAATGAAACAAATACTAAAAAGAAAAACTGTTAGGTTTAAGTGATTTTGTTTGATAATTACTGTAAAAAAATATTTCATTGATTTCGTATGTAAAAATAGGTTATATGACATCGTATATACTAATATATAGTTAGGTTAATCACGAGCCGATGTAATAATTATAGTCAATTTTGTATTACTATAATACTTAGTTAGTATCATAGTTAGTTATTATTACCAGTAGTCAATTTTTGAGAATATATAGTATAATGATTATTTTGTTTCCTATGACTGTCCCTTGTAAGTATCAAGTTTACAATAAATCCTCGTAATGAAAACATAAATATATATACTGTATATTATTAGTTTTTGTCGATTAGTTTTATTAAGTTTAATTATAGATTTTAAGTAACATATTTGATAATAAGCAATTTACATTGTTGTGTAAGAGACTACTATTATTTTAATCCAAACTACCAGTTAAAAAGCAAACCTTCATAGGTTTCCAGAGAATATATAAAATGAACATATAAATGCTTTTTTAAAGGAATTTCAGCTATGCCTTTATATACATAATTTATTGCTGAGGCCTAGATTCTGTTTTTCTCATTCTCCAACTTTTTCATATTAGGTAGTTTTGTGTATTATCTGATTGTTTTAACTGTATAACAGTTGGACGTCTTAAGCCATTTTATTGTAACCGAATTTTGACAAAGTTTACATCATTCATACATTGACTTCTATTCCATATATATTATATATTTGTCATATATGCTTAACTTCTACACTATTTATTTTTATTAGTTAAGCTACTTATAGTTATAGATGACAATCGTAAAGTATACAATAAGAACTGATAGTATATAAGATGGTTAAAATTGTCGATTGTCTATTTAGAAGAGAAGGATAGTCAAGTAAAGATACATTTATAAAACAAATCAATGGAACAGATTCAAGTTTCTTCTTCTTCAAACCGACCTACTATATAATCACACCCTTTTTATCAACTTACATAATAAATAAGATAAAATGTCATTTGTGAGTATTATGTAAGCAAGAAGATATTTATGATGATAAAACCTAAATGATATAATTATTAGGTCGGTTTGTCAAGTTCATACTAGGGGATCAGTAATATAGACAATAGAAATGACTTTAAATAGATTATTGTCAGCTTACCAACATAGATATAATAAATAATAAAGTTTAATTAAGAGGTTTTATGATACAAGAACAAATATCTAAAACTTCCCATATGTTGTATGAATCGAATGTTGATTATAATGTGCCTCTTTGTAAATTACAGAAGATACATGATAAAACAAACATTCAATGATCCAACTCATTATTATTATTGTTATTTTAAATTTTCTACTATAATACAATGACATTATCTATTGTAAATGTACTAATCTGAATCACAGCCAAAAGAAAATAAATGGTCACAATTTCCCTATGTTAGGTGTAACATAAAGTATGAACCCAAAAAGCTCGCTTACGAGCTACAATGTTGTGCAATTTTTATCCTATTTCTTATAAATAGTTTAGAAAGTTATTATATTCATCTCGTCCTTTGTTTCTGATTTCCTTAATTAAAGCATAAAAAACAATTCCGTTAACTCAGCTTTCCATATCTAAGTATATAACATAAAATAGAACAAATATAAAACGCAGAAAGCACTACAATGTCATTTTCTCTACTCTAGATTTTTAGAACAATTCTGACCTTCATTAGAAAATGAAACGTTTTTCTGACCAATACGCACAGTGAAGGAAAGAGAAACGACTCACTACAAAGAATAGCATAAGCAACAAAATGTTCTTCAACTAAATTTATAGATGAATGTTTTGATTTGGAAACTTGGAATATATAGTGTGCCCAAATCCCAATGAATAGTACTTTATACACATTTTTCTATGGAAAAATCCATATGATTTTAAACTTATAAAAACACAATAGAATAATACTCCACTTAAGAAATTGATTTCTACTTGATTTTGTAAGCTGTGACATTTTATTGAGTTGGATAATCTAAGAGACTCAGTACAGATAAATTGTAGTAAAGAAATGAAAGCCTTATGACATTGTAGAAACGTGGAAATTGAATATGAAGACACAAAAGTCCATTACGCAATATAAATCTGATATTATAGAGACTATGGAGAACTAAAAGAAATATAAATATCATTATTCTATACACCAACCAAGTTTTGTCGCCAACGATGAAATCTTCTATATCCAATCTATATGTATATGTTAGCGTCCCTGGAAATTTCGACATGAACAAAATTTAAGCAGGCTAAATTGACTTAGCCTAGTTTTATGTCAACATTTCCTAGTCTATGTCAATACCTTACTAAGAGATATCAACATGGTGAGTCATTATGAACCAAAACAATGAAAAAGT